>KK114667.1:365328-389122 GCA_000611955.2 Stegodyphus mimosarum
ATATAATTCCAATAGTCAACCCAATACAATTCCATTAATCCATCCAGTACAGACCCAATAACCAACACAGTACAATTCTAAAAATTCTAATAGCCAACCCAATGCAATTTCAATTACCAACAAAGAAACATAAGCACTAAATTGAAAAGTGAATCGGGCATTTTTGTGAAACGACGCAAAACGCCCAAACGAAAGTAATAGTCCTTCGGGACTAAATCCCTTTGGACTAATAAGCAATATCCCTTAATACAAATGTTAGTTATCCTAATAAAGTAATTAAACAATTTACCGTTGCAAAAAGAAACAACTTTTTAATTTCTTAAACTTTTCAGTCTCTTAAAAACAATAATATAAGAAATACGATGAAAAATTGTTGCCAAACCGACATTTTTAAAAGAATGAAACTATTATATATAGTTTCATTCTATCCACAAAATGATGCAATTTCATCAAAAATCTATCAACAACAATAAGAAAGGAAAATTGTTGCCAAAACTACATTTTAAAATATCTGAGATGTGAGAAGTGTATTCGGAAGCTTCATTTAAAAAATTTGAAAAAGATACAAAATATTATTATTTTTCCAAAATTCGTTTTTTAAAAGGAGGCGAAAGGATTAAAGTTCAACGTGTCCAAAAATCAAAGGAAAATAAACAGCACATTTTTTAAAATAAGTTTTTTTAAAAAAAATTTCGCCGAAAAGGTGTTAAGCTCACCTTCCTAAATAAATTCGGATTTAATCGATTTATTGGAATACGAAATTTATTTTAACTTCGTAAAATAGCTAAGTGTCTACGCTTCACGACGATGTAAAAATGAAATGTATAGAGTAAAATCTCGCTTTCCTGTAGCCCATTATGTCTCACAATGACGCGATTTGGTCACAAAACATAAAATAAAAAAAATTCGAATTCGAATTTCGAAAAACTCGCTTCGAGGTGCACTGGCTCTTGTGTAGATACACCTATGTACCAAATTTCGTGGCCCTGGGTCTATTAGCTTACTAGCAACACGAACGAAAGACACACACACACACACACACATACACACACACACACTCTTTGTTTTATTATATGTAGAGAAAATTTCGTGGCCCTGGGTCTATTAGCTTACTCGCAACACGAACGAAAGACACACACACACACACACACACACAGACTCTTTGTTTTATTATATGTAGAGATGATCACATTACTTTACAATACTTCAATAGAGTCTTTTTTTTCTAATTCTGCGACTGGTATTTTACAGCTTTGTATTGTGTTATTAAGAGTATATCATTCATCAATACACTCCCCATAAACTATTTTAAATATGAAGATTTAAAACAGTTATTTATTTTAAAAATGTGAGCTTAAAAATCCCCTGCTATGCAAAACTACTTGATTTCTCTACAGTTAATGACATAAAGGTTAAAAAATGAAATATTCCTTGGAAAATCTTACAACTTATTATAACATCCGTTGCTTCCTATAAAGTTTCCCAAGTTGTGACTATAGCCTAACGTACAGAACAAAAAAAAAAGGTTAAGAATCCTAGAAAATATTAGAAGTATGATATTTTCTCTCATATGTATCAAAAATATGTTCGTTAAAATATCAGCAGATGATAAATGTCTTTCTTCTTTCAGTAGTTATGACGTAATAATCAAATTTAACCTTCTTATATTAATTATATTTACCAATCATTTCTGACTTCAGCTAAATATTCTAAAATTGTGCATTATAATCCCAAATTATGCCTTATATACAACAGAAAGATAGCACAATTTACGTTCAAAAATCATCTAAGGGTTCTATAACTATTTAACAAGAAAGCTGCTTAACTTTCAAATTGAAGCTAAAGTACAGAAGATGTGGTAGATCACATCTTGCATGTCCGCAGTAACCTCAGCAGACTGGTCCTGTAGCAACTCTACAACATCTGCGGTAACTGCAAGAAAAGAAGATGAGAAGGAACAACCTGAACAACATGATAAACTTTGCAACAGAAACATTTTAACGACGGTAGACGTCAAAGATGCTATGCTATCTCTAGTAAACTGTAAATTACAGTTGACGTGTGCTCAGCAGCATCAAAATCCGAATCTTAATGATTGAGAAAACTGTTGCTTGATCCTATGAGTATCTGCTTCATCATGATGCATATGATCATTTTAGCAGAGGAATCATTTTTAGCCCTTGTCACAGAGCACTTCTGACTTCAAATTGGCTTAAAGAGCATAAATTGGAGCTCAAATCGCTTCTAGGGTCAGCTCATTCCTCTAACCTCGCTTTTACTAGGCATTTGTAGAAGGAGATGGAAAGATTCCTTCAAAGCTTGTAAAAGCCACCATCCATTCTGAACTAAATTAGAGCTATTATATCTGTATGGCCTAATATTCCTCAGGAACGATATCAGCACTTTGTTGAGTCTATGCCCTGAAGTATATCGGCTGTGACCAAAACTAAAAACGGTCTAATGCATTATTAGAGGTGTCTTCACTATTAGGTCAATAAATGTCACCTCAGTTCAGAGAAAAGTATTTCTGGACTAAATGTTTTATACTTCAGTAATGAAACTTTCGTGAAATACTCGAATATTTCGGTTGAAACTGACTGGGCAGAATTTGTTCGCGTCTTTTTGTGAACACGTGCCGTACCACTTCCGATGATAACTCAACGCCTTTTGCCTCAACTACGTTATTAGGGTCATGAGTTGAAAAGTGCTCATAATGCATGATGTTGTTCGATTATGGTAAATAATTTTGTAGTGAAGTGTTTAATCAGTCAATCAATTAATTTAAAATTAAGGTCCAAATGAATCACATCACCAAGCACGTACTAGGTTATATTATGAACTGAATGAAGGATTTAACGAGACCTATAATTTTTATGTGCGATTTTGTAGCAGTATCCCAGGTATGAGCTGCACATATTAAGATTGGTGTCTTATTATTGATTTATCGAGAACAGCTTTGTCGTGTACTGACGGATAGCTCTTTCTGGCCAATAAAATCGAGATCTCAAAATCACCCCTTTTTTTAGTAACGCATAAGATGAAGATGCCAGGGTAATTTAGAGCATAGAATAGTATCTATGTTCAATTACTGCAATGAATGTAAACAACGAAAATTTTTAAATTAACAAAAGAGTACGTGTGAAATGAAAAACCTTGGCAGCTCCATGAGCTGAGCTAGAGTCATCTGCACAGAGTACTAGAATCATTTTTAAAGTCAAAATAACGCTTGGAATGGAATGTCGTTAGTATAATTATTGAATAACTAGACTTTCGAAATGATTCTTGAAGTATACCTGCAAAGGTTACACTGAGATACGAAATAAGAGAATTAATTCGCACAGAGAGAGATCTATTAGTGACTTGCGACTTAATCATACGAACAGGCTGAGCTAGGACATTATCTTATGAACCTGATTATAATATCTCTACGTCAAGTACCATTCAATGCTTTGACGATAGCAAGATAAGGTAGCCGGTAAACACTTTATGGACTACCAACAAACATAGCCGAAATGATCTCCACTAGGCAACAGATGTTGTGTAGTTACAGTGTATAGTATGTGATATTTCTTATTAGAAACCAAATTGTTTTTCAGTAAGAACATTATGGCTGAGCAGAAAAATCATTCAAGTACTTAAATTGTAAGGTTGGTATTGATTTGGATTCTGAATTTAAGTCCTACAACCCTCCTAGACGACAGTGAGTTATCGCTATGTCTGAAACAGCATGTCAAAGACTTGCGAAAGTTAGCATAATCTTTTTATTTAAACTGAACTTTTATCATAAAAGGCACGACTTATGCAACAGATAAACCACTACTTCTGCCAATGCAAATGGAGAAACAAAAATCATTTCAGTTTAAACGTTGATCGATAGTCTACGACTACACAAGCAATAAATAAACTATAGGCTGGTTTGATTTTATTTTACGGGCGTGTAAGTTTAATGTATCGGCTGCGAAAGAATGCAAAACCACAATAATCACTTTTAGACAGAGTTTGGCTAAATTGTAACAGCACAGTGGGAGTGCCAGAAACTCCCCGTCTGTAAGATTCAAAGCCTTTAGCTTATATACCTATATACTTAAAATTAATTTGCGTACTGATAAGGAATACGGAAAGAAGAAGTTAAAGTAACAGTTAAAATCATAATAAATGGATAGTCTAACGTGAGAACTTTACGTTTTCACCATCAGAATTTAAATAATTGCAAACTAAGGTCTTTAACGACTTTGGCTAAGATCTTAAATTCTGAAATCCGTCACATGTCCTTTACATTCATTTAACTAAATTTCTAACTTTAATGTCCTAAGTTTAAACATCATTTAACTATGTTGGACGGAGAGGCTAACTTTTAACTAACCTCATTTTCACTTTACTAGGGTTTACTTTAAATCAGTTCAATATCATTTGTTAGCTTTTACTTTACATTTACGTTATTGTAACGTCATCAAAACACTTTTAACTTTTACGATACATTTAACATAACTCATGCTTATAAAACATTGAAGTTCATTCACATATTACAGTTCAAAAGACTGTTTAGTTTAAACTTTACATCATACGTACATAGGCTGGTAGTATTTGCTTCTAAAACGCTCAAAATTTCTTTTTAAAGTAGTCTTTGGGATTAAGTAGCACAATAGTGTTTAACACATAAAGTAAAATCAAGCTACATGCGTACATTAAATTGAAAAGCTTCTTTGCTGAATAAAACTAAGATAATCCTCGCTTGAGGCAAAAACTTGACGCATAGTAGCAGCTTTTGAGCCAAAACATTAAATAAACAGAATGTTTAAAGAAATGAAGTGAATTTCCACTCATCTTTTGCCTCTGTGGAATTCTCCTTTTTGTCTTTGAAGAAACTCCTCTCAGGTAGAAACATGTTGGCCTGGTGGAGTTGGAATCTCTTGCGCGGCCGATGGTTTTTCTTTTCGATAGCTTGTATTTCTGTGTTTTATCTTTTATCACACAGATTTCCGCTCTTCTTTTCGTTGCTTAGCACTAAAGTGGTTGCCACATCTCAGGGACTTTTTTACTTTTCTTTCATTCTTGAATAAATACCTTGTTCTCTATCGTCCTGGTTCTCCATTTTCTGTAGGTTTGTTTTCTTGACGCTTTCTCCAATCTCGGACTTTTCCTATCTTTTTTTTTTCCACTTTCCAGAATCCTTTCCTTTCCCTTGCGTACCTTATACTATGGACATCGACATTTGATCCACCACATTCCTTGAGTACTCTCCATTGCTCAAGCCAGGTGATTTCCGTAATACCTCTTGCAACAGTGGCATATCAGCCTGCTCTTTATAAAGTTATTACTATTGCTTTCAGAAATTCAGGCCACTATTTGCTTTCAGAAATTCACCGTTTTGTCCTTTAAAAAACACCATTGTTTTTCTAATTCTCTCAATCTCAAAGTTGTGACTAAATGTTTCCACCTTTGCCCTTGATGCACACAAAATAGAATGCTTAATTTTAAGACTTTATCTCCCAACTTGAAATCGCTCCGCACGGGACATATCCAAATTTCTATTTTCATCGTCCACTAATTTTTGAATGTATGCCAACTTGAATTCTCCAGACTTCTTTTCAACAAGAAAAGTTCAGAAAGGCTAGTAATCAACTTTCTGTCAATAAATAATTCAACTGGTGTCATGTTTATCAAGTTGTATCGTGTTTAGCCTTTCTTAATGAAAATGCCAGCTCATTTACACAGCTATCCCGGAGCTGGTGATATTTTCTTATGCAGCTGCTAATCGATAAGTAACCATTTTAAAGTGCTTTATGCCAAAATCGTACATATTTACCAAAAGCATTTGACTTATGAATTACTTTTCGATGTCTGAAATTATTTTAATTGAAGCTCCATACTTTAATAAAAATTGATTTAAAAACGAACCTGTAACAATTTTTGCGGAAGCTCTTTTGAAGGGAATTATTTCTACTCACTCGGAAACATGATTAGCTATGACGAGTATATACCTGTTTTCATTTTTCTCACTACGTGGATAGGAACCTAAAAGTTTATTCTTATTATTTTATTAGTTATGTAGCTTTTATGCTATTTAATACCCTGTCGGGCTATAATTAATATTGTTAATTAACTAATAAATGTCACAGGACTTGACGTATTATGTTGTAAATTTTTGCAGCTGCGCAAAATAAATAGCTTCCCTTCCTCTCTGGACTGTTTATCTTATTTCAAGATGGTCTTATTCCAACAATGTTAATACCAAACTCTATCCTTCGAAAGTGGTAGACGGCTTCATTGAGGCTCGTCTATGATGAAACCGAAGCCTTCCATCGGATTTACTGCTGCCAAAAGGACTTGGGGAAGCCAGGGTCAACACTGGCTACTCTTGCGACATACTATTAGTTCGGGATCAATTCGGGCGCCAGGGTAAAGTTGGTGTTGATCTGGATACTGAATTTAAATCCTGCAGCCCTACCAGACAGGCGATTTATCGCTATGTCTGAAATGGTATGACAAAGATTTGCGAAGGTTAGCGTAACCTTTTTATTTAGTCTGAACTTTTAACATAAAAGACTCGACTTGTGCTACAGAAAAATGACTTGTGCTACAGACTCGACTTGTGCTTTGTGGAGATGCAAATTAAGAAATAATAATAAAGTCAATTTAAACGTTGATCAGTAACCTAAGAATACACAGAAAATAACTAAGCTATAGGATGGTTCACTTTAATTTCATTGACGTGGAAGTTGGCGGTAGCAGCAGGAGGAATGCAAAGCCGTGATAATCATTTTTAGACAGAGTTTGGCGAAATTGCAAAAGCACAGGGTGAGTGCCAGAAACTGTCCATGAGATTCAAAACCGTCAGCTTATATATACTTAAAATTAATTTGCGTTCCGATGAGGAATGCGAAAATATGAAGTTAAAGTAAAGATGAAAATCATAACCAACTGGTTAGTTTAACATGAGAACCTCGCAAAGCTGCAGGAAAATTTCTTCTTCAGCACGTGCCTTGTAATTGAAAGAACGTCCAATTAGCGATCCGGGAAGTCTGAAGTTCAAACCGAAAAAGGGAATTTCTTACTGTTTCCTGGTAAGAAAAGTAGTAGAAAATTATATACCTTTGAAAAAGAAGATAAAAAGGCTGACTGTAAGTGAACATTGCTTCCTCTGAGGAAAGTAGAAGCCATAAAGTTAGCAAGTAAATTAATGAGGGAAAACTATTTTAATAAGGAGATTTTTTTCAACATATGATTTGCAAAAGTTCAGTCAGGTGTTTTCTTCGGTTTGAGGCTCACTATATGTTCGCAAATCTCAGAATGTAAAGTATATTGTACATTACTGCGAAAAGAAGAGTGAGAAAACTGTTCAAGATGTAATGGAAAAGCGTCTACAGTTTCTGCGAGTACATTCATAGTGTATATACACTAAACAAAATTTTAAAACCGTCAGTTGAAAGCTTAGCCAATTTCAGTGTATTTTTGAATTACCATAACGTCACCTTGTAAGGTATTTCTCCCGCCTTCTTTGCATACCTTCGTGGTGTAGTGGTCTGCATGCTCGACGCGTAACCGAGAGGTCCGTGGTTGGATTCCCGGCGAAGGCGTTGCTTATTTTTCACCTCTCCTGCTTCGTAATAATCTAATGTCTCTACAACCTGACTGTCACCTGTTCGGGCTCTTATTAATAGAGTTTTTTGAAGGCCAATATTTCAGCAGTGAAGATGATGTAAAGCAAGCAGTCCGAGCTTGGCTCCAACATGATAAGAAATCTTTCTAAGCCGCTGGTATCGAAGTATTTCTGAACATCCTCTCCTTGTATTTTAGGCTAAAATAATTTCACCTATCGAAAACCTTACGTTAAAAATGGCTGTTTAATGCCATCTATAATTAAACGCGTGTTAAGCAAGAATTTCTTTGTTTTCTTAACTTCTTTCTTTTAGTTTTTAATATCATAATAATTTTGCTTTCTGTATAAAAGTAAAGTAATATTATTGATATTAAAACAAATAGGCACTTAAAATGATTTGAGATTTTCCCCTTTCACTATAAAATTTCCTTTTCTATAAAATAGCTGTATAAATAAGGCATTTTATATCTAAAATATCTGAGATTAAATAATAAAAGGGAAGATAAAAATTTTTATGTTTGCAGATTCAAGTGAATTGCAAATTTATGTTGTGATGTTAGTAAAATACTGAATGGAAGTGTAAGAAACGATAAAGAAAAGCATTTCGTAACATGAATGAAAAACTCTATAATACCTATTTTTTTCATTTATTGTTTTCAGTTCTTCTATTGTTTAAACGGTACTTTTAAGACATAAGTCTGCAATGGAAGATGTGGAAAACTTTTCACAGAAGACAAGGAAATAGATCTCAATTGAAATCTTTTGCTTTCAATTTATGAAATCCATCTATTTTCCCACAAAAGCTGAATTTCAGCAAAACCTGGAATTCTGTTTATAATTTTTTTTTCAATCATCAAAATTTTTCTTGGAGGCGAGAAAAGAAACTCATTAATACGAACTGAGTACCCTAATTTAATACAAATATTGCTTATTATTTTTTAAGCTTTTGACCATACTTTCCTAATGCTTTTAAAAATAAAGCAAAATTCACGTGTTCTTACTCATAATACGCCGCCGTCATTAAATATAATATTTTGTTCCTATATTTTGTAGCTTTAATGAGTTACGGACAAATTCATTTTGTACTTTACAGCAATCTGAACTTAGTAATTTTATTTTAAACATTCGTTCTCTTAACAGTATCATTCGAGTTCAGAATTTCTTGAGCATTTTTTTAAAACCTTATAAGGCATTTCTCCCGCCTTCTTCGCACGCCTTCGTGGTGTAGTGGTCAGCACGCATGATGCGTAACAGAGAGATCCGTTGTTCGTTTCCCGGCGAAGGCGTTGTTCATTTTTCATGTCTCCTGCTTCGGAAATAACCTAATATCTCTACAACCTGAAGTATTTGATGTGCTTTATCTGAAATACATTCACATAAAGCGGCGCATTCATAAAAAATGATAATTAATAAAGTACAGGACATAGAAAGTAATGATAATCAGTCACTCACAGAAATTTTAATTTCTTCAAATGTCATCAAAAGCTTGAAAATGTACATAAATAAAAAGGTTGCCAGTTAAAAGGCTGTGAAATTACAGTTTTGACCTGTGCTAGCATGGTAGATCACAGCGACCTGAGCATCATGTTTCAATGAAGTTTTTTTTTTAAATTTTTCTGGGAAACCCTCATGCGTATTTTGTTTTATCTTCATCATTTTCACTAAAAATATGGAACGTATTTTATGTTAAAAATAAAACTAATAATCATTGCTATGAACATAACATTTTTTATATAACTGAAAAATATTCACAAGAAATATAATTTTTTTATTTGCCCGTAGAACTCGATATCTGATCCATAAGAACTAGGCACAAACTTTGCTCCAAAGCCCTTCAAAGGAGGATAACAAATTTTTTCCAATAGCACGAGTTTTTAAACTATACTCTAAACTGCAGTTTTTACTGGATGCTAGTCAAAACCCCACAGACACTTTTTTGGGGGGAGGGGGAACGTATCGAAAATTCTTATTCCCATGTTTAAGTACTAGAAATCCTACTTCTGCTTATAAAAGAGACCTCAGCCGATCAAACTAATATTTCTTATACGAATAATTTTTTACTCATGTGTGTGGTTACAATTGAAAATGCAAAATATTGTACATATATGACATGGATCCGTAAATGAGTAAATGTGTGGCTACTAAAATACGTTTTATGTTCTGATGACATCGTTAGAGCATGGAAATTATAGTTGAGTGCATGAAGGCGTTGAAAGGAATTTCTGAGAAAACAGACTATGACGTCTTCTAGAACCTCTGTACCAAGACATATGTAAGCAATCTTAAATGGAAAACTTGATGATAACCTGATCGAGTTTTTAAGATAAACTAGTAAGTCATATCCGCATCTTGATTTGTCTGATTTTATTCTGTTGTTTCGCAAGATATGTTGACATATTTAAAAACCATCTTGCTGCTTTTATTTGGAGAAATTTTAGAAATGAAGTCTCACATATTGATTACATGTCGACAAGATTTAATCGATAATTTTTCACAATTACCGTGTCCTTTTGCATCCTTTTTATTTTGGATGTTGTTTAGATTAAATAAATATGTATGTAATTAGATTGTTACTAAAACCATGTACCAAAAAATGAACTGCTAGTATTGTTTCTAACCTAAAATATTTACAAAAACAGAGCACTAAATTAACTACATTATAAGGTATTTCTCCCGCCTTCTTCGCATGTCTTCGTGGTGTAGTGGTCTGCATGCTCGACGCGTAACCGAGAGGTCCGTGGTTCGATTCCCGGCGAAGACGTTGCTCATATTTCAAATCTCCTGCTTTCAAAAAATCCTAATGTCTCTACACTGGCGCTCGAACTAAAAAAGTGGTGGATGATGATTCTCCACCACCACGATTTCGCGATTGGGTCCCCAAAACCTCAGTCGCCCTTAAAAAGGGGGAGTATATAAGGTACTTCTCCCGCCTTCTTTGCATGCCTTCGTGGTGTAGTGGTCTGCATGCTCGACGCGTAACCGAGAGGTCCGTGGTTCGATTCCCGGCGAAGGCGTTGCTCATATTTCAAATCTCTTGCTTTCAAAAAATCCTAATGTCCCTACACTGGCGCCCGAACTAAAAAGGTGGCGTATGATGATTCTCCACCACCGTGATTTGGCGATTGTGTCCCCAAAACCTAAGACGGACGCCGAAGACGGAGCACCGAAACACATTTTTTATATTATGTTGGGGGGATAGGAACTGGTTACCACTTAAGTGTATAACGATAACATTGCGGACGAAAACGTAACGGAGAAAGCAAAGCAAAGAAACAAAAAGTATCGTTGTAGCAAAAAAAGAGAAAACTTCTCAGCTCTAAGAAATTGTGGTAAAAAAACATCAGCATAAAAATAAATTGATAACAAAATTTTGCAATTTGAAAACATCATCGTAGAAAGTATCGTAGTAAATATTAAAGCGGCTGAAAAACATGAATAACAAAATCATCTAAAGGACGTGATACTAAATAAAGTTGCTAATTTATTATTTCAAAAATACTTGTTACTTACAGATGTGGACGTCTTGAGGAAGGGGTCCCATGAAAGGATTCACTATATTTTGATCGGGGAAGAAATGTTTTTTTTCACTATGAATTTTAGGCGATATATAATGTGCAAATCGAAATTACTCATCATTATCTTCTGAGCTTCTTGTTTATTTGTATTTTACATCAGTAGTTTTAATTTGTTAATTTCATATTTTGAAGCAATTCTATGATTGATTTCTGAATAATCACAGAACATATTACTTTGTTAATCATCCAATACTTTTTGCCGGTTTCCAGTGAAAACGCTTTGAACCTTTATTATTTTAAATGAGTTTTCAAGCTCAGCTCCAAAGTTATCAACTTGTTTGATTTGTTTGTACTTATTTGATAAGCACTTTCTTTACTATTCTTTTAAGATAAAAAGTACAACAAGTATAAATAATAATATACACTGATAGCCACTTTCGGTTACATATGATTTTGATTTCCTATCGGAGGCGTTTTAGAGAGGTGATATTAAATATCAGTATTTTTTAGAATTTCTGAAGTACTCGTAACCTTCAATGGTAGTCATCTATGAAAGTTTTCGCCATGATAGTCTTCACTGCAAATTTAAAGGACTTTGGCAAAAAGTCTAAAAACGTCTAATGACTGAATGTTGAATTACCAGTTAATCTCCTTCTTTCTTTCTAAACTCGTTTATTAGCTTACAGTTCAATAACTGGGCATTGGATTAAATGGTTATGGAAAAATATTGTATTTTTTAGAATTTCTGAAGTACTCATAACCTTTAATGTTAGTCGTCTATGAAAGTCTTCACTGCAAATTTAAAGGAATTTGGCAAAAAGTCTAAAAACGTCTAATGACTGAATGTTGAATTACCAGTTAATCTCCTTCTTTCTTTCTAAACTCGTTTATTAGCTTACAGCTCAATAATTGGGCATTGGATTAAATGGTTATGGAAAAATATTCCATGAGTACGCACTCATACAAACACTTTCTCTTTCTCTCTCTCACACGCACACAGATATATGTATACATATATATATATATAAAACATAAAACTGAAATTAGTTGAAGTTAGAACTTTCAAAGCAAAAATTAAGCTCTAAAGCAGCTTAGATTAGGTAAGCAATGGAAATTATGAAAATAAATCACGACTCACCAGGACATCAATTTTTTAGAAATGAATTTAGATCATTCTTAAATTTTAAGGCTATGTAATTGTTAGCAAAATATTATAAATAAAAGTGAGCAAAAGTGGGCCTTAGGTTAAAATATATAAATACAGTTAGGCAAAATGCCGAAAAACTGAAAGTAAATTGACGTAACAATTTGAAACATTTTAAATTCACCTCATCAGGAGGTAAAAATCCTTATTATTGTCACATATAGAAGTCCGAGTAAGCGTTTCAGTTTCCTTTGACAGTCAAAATGCACCTTGAAAATTCAATTTTAATTAAGCTTTTAAAACTAAATATCACTCCTACCCTTGTCGGAGTTCACAAAATAAAACAAATTTACTAGAACAAATTTATTTATAAATATTGATCTTAAAATTGAAAAAGGCAATAATTGTACTGGACAATAAGAAATACATGCAATACTGAAAAAATACATAGATCTATTAAAAATAACTACGAACGACTAAAAATGGCAATATGCCGTAAAGCTATAATTAATAACAAATAATTCACGTCTAATAAACAGACGAAAAGAAGTAACATAGTTTGAATATGAAAAAATACAGGGCAGCTAAAACATTTGCATCTCCCCCCCTCAGTATTTTGGGAAAACTTATAAGCTGTATCAACCTCGTGGCGAGCTGATGTAGTGATAGGATGTCAGTTGTAATGGGAAGTAACTAAAGTTAGTCTTATCCTAGAGGAAAACCACTAAAACAAATATGCAACCAACCCGAAGGAACACAGATAAAAAACAAATTGTCTGTTATACTTAATGTCTGCACTAAATACGAATAAATGATAAATCAAATTATGCAGGTTGATTTTTGAATACATATGTTTTGTTAACCTTTACTTCTTGAGTATCCTTCATTCATTTAACAGATTTATTTCGATGCTTACTTAATTTTTAGGATTTTATTTCTTACATTTCTTGTTTAGGAAGCAAAAAATGCACACTTATTTCCTTTTATAAAATATTTTCCGCAGAGTTTAACCTTGTTTATATTACTACGTATTTAATGGTATAGAAAGTTAAAGGAACCAAAATTATATTTTAAACCATGCTCCTTCTTCTTGAATGACGCCCTCTGAAGTAGTTTAAGATACATGATTTTATCTATAAGGCTGAGTTCTAATGTTCTTACAGCAGCTGTTTGTTACAACGGACTACCTCTGGAAGTGACCAGTGATTTTAAGAATATGAATAAATATTGGTAATGAACATTGATGAAATGACCACCTTTACTGCAGACGAACATCACTCGGAACTAAGTGGTCGACTTACAAAGATACCATTATATAAATTAAATAATGCAACTGACTTTTGAAATAAATTTTTTATATAAAAAAATAAATCATGATTTTGTTCCTAAACAGGAAAAAGAAACAAAAACGTAATTTCAAGAAACAAAACACATAATTAAAAATTTCCTTTGCAAAGCCTTCTACAAAAGCATAACTTCTATAGACTATAACCTACAAATGCTTAACCTTATTAAAAATTATCTACACTGGTGAAATAAATTAAGAGAATTTTTATATTTTATCGAATTGCAAGAAAAGAAATGAACTGAAGGGAAAACCACTGCTTCTAGATAAAAATGCAAGTCTTGTACGGCAAATAAGTAAGCGTACACATGTGTGTAGGCGGAGCCAGTAGAAAAACAGGCTTTATAAGCGCTTGAAGGGTAAGACGAATTGCGTTCGCTAGCATACCTCGCGAATTTCTTGGTGTTATCTTGCAACAATCGGTTAAATTCACATTAAACTGAAATCGGAACAGTAAAATGAGTAACCACCAACCTTTAGATGATGAAATGAGATGGCGAATTTTGGGGAGGCTAGAGGCAGTCCAATCGCAAGTCCAGTTATGCAGAGAGTTTAATTTAACTCCCAGCGTCGTCTGTAATCTATGGAAATAGTTCCAGGATACTGGATCCATCGAGAGAAAGCCTGGGCAAGGTCGCCTAACAGCCACGACGACCAGAGAAAATCGCTATTTGTCCACATTTTAGCAAGTCGTAACAGAGGGGTTACAACTTCTCAGTTCTTTCGAGACCTGTACGCAGCCACAGGAACCCGTGTAACAAGCGTGACTGTTTCCAAAAGACTGAGTGAGAGAGAGTTGTTTGCCAGAAGACAGGCTGTTTGCGTCCTGCTCACGTCTACAGACAGGAGATTCCGATAAGCATGGTGCAGGCAGCATAGTGATTGGAGTACGGAGTAATGGGCGACCGTTCTGTTCACCGACGAGTTCTGTTTTAGCATAAACACCGATTCTCGCCGTACCTTCATATGGACAGAGCCAGGGACCAGCTACCTACCCTCCAATGTTCGCGAAATCAACAATTATGGCGGCGTAATGGTCTGGGCAGGCACCATGTTGGATGGCCACACACCTCTCTACGTCTTTGACAGAGGCTCTGTGACTGGTGTGAGGTATAGGGATGAGGTCTTGGAGCCCTATGTTCGCCTTTTCCAGGGTGCAAAGGGCTCCGAGGTCATCTTACAGAACGATAACGCGAGGCCACATAGAGCTCTTCTGGTCGACGAATTTCTCGAGAGAGGATATTCGCCGGATGGATTGGCCAGCCAGGTCTCCAGCCCTCAACCCTATAGAGCATGTGTGGGACGCTCTGAGGAGGGCAATTGTAACTAGCAACTCCCTCCGAGAACCATCCAGGAACTGAAAACAGCGTTGCTGAATGAGTGAAACCAATTGCCACGGGCAATTGAGCACTGATAAACTGCCTTATTTCCAGTATGACACCATAAGGCCACTGATAAACTGCCTTATTTCCAGTATGACATCACGGTGCGAGGCCTGTAAGGCTGTAAGAGGGCACCACACGCTCTACTAACCTGTTTCTTTTGTGTATTCTGCAACTGCTGTTTAAAACCTTCAGACTCCCATGAGTGTTACACACGAACATGTGTGTCCATTATAACTGTTGAATGTTTATTTGTTTGTATTGTATCAACCTATGTTCACACCAAATTTTATTAAAATTTGTTAAGTAGTTTTGGAGAT
Source organism: Stegodyphus mimosarum (assembly GCA_000611955.2). Lineage (NCBI taxonomy): Eukaryota > Metazoa > Arthropoda > Arachnida > Araneae > Eresidae > Stegodyphus > Stegodyphus mimosarum. The sequence continues at coordinate 380,635 of KK114667.1, forward strand.
CGTAGATCAAATATGAAAATTCTCTTAATTTATTTCACCACTGTATATATATGTCTCTCTATATATGTATATATATGTGTGTAGTGGTATTCTCTCGGAATTTCTTCCATGAGTAGCTAATCAAATTCATAATTAATGAACGGCAAGCTGATAAACAAATTTAGAAACTAAGAAGGAGATTAATAGGTAATTTAGCATTCAGTCATTAAAGAGACATGTAGCTGAATTGCTTTAAATTTGCTGTGAGCTGTCTCGAGGTGACCACTTTCATAAACGGATATCGATGAATGTGACCAGTATTTACAAAAATGTAAATAAATACTAATATTGAATACCATCTCTTTAAGACAACCACCCGGTTAGAAGACCAAATTGACTGGTCTTTACTGTATATTATTATTTACATTTGCTGTACTTTCAATCTTAAAGGAATAGGAAGATGGTATTTAGCAAATAATTATAAGCCAATCAAACAAAGTTGATAATTTTGAAGCTCTGTTTAAAAATTGTTTTAAAAGAATATAAAGTGTCAAACATTTTAATAGCAAAGCATCAATAATTTTTGGGGGATTAATAGAATATTAAATTCGCCTGTGAGTATGCAGGCATCTAACATAAAATTGATTAAAAATATGAAAATCGGGAACTAAAACTACTGATGTACTTTGTAAATAAGCAGGAAGTTCAAAAGGGAATGATGAATAATTTCGATGTGTGCACTGAAAAACATCTAAAATTCATAGAGAAACACAACAATATATTATATTTACTCTGCAATTAAAATGTGGGAAACCCTGTCATAACAACCACCTCTGAAATTTTCAAATATTTCTTAAAATATAAATAAATGTATTTGTTCAAACGTAACATTTACAAGATGAGTACTTCAACAGAAGGCTAAATCCATCTGAAACCGTAAATGATCCTCTTAGAGAGAGTTCAATGTAAGCAAAATAATTCTCTGCAGTTGCAAAAAAAAATTTATGTTTTGCAGAATTCTGAACGCCTTAAACGCATGAAATACGTAGTTTAGGTATGGTTTTTGTCATTAGACGTTTTGTAGCTTTATTTTGTATCATGATGTTTTTTACTACGATATTTTGTTGCGAAATTTTGTCATCCCTTTATTTTTTACGACAATTTGAACTACAAAGTTTCTCCTTGTTTTTTCCTCCCTTCTTAGCACGGTATTTTCTCCTTACGTTGTTTTTTTCAGCGATTTTTTTACCTGTAACCAGTGCTTATGCTTACTAGTCCTTCACGTTTCAGCAACCCAGAAATTCATCCCATATTCATCATATTTTTCCACCATAAAATCAAAGAAAAGGAGCATCTGAGGCTCCTGAAAGAGCGCTGTGCCTTGGGTCCCAAACTCTTGGATCTTAGGCTCTAAACTTACTTATCTTACAGCCATAGTTCTCTCTCACTCATACTTAATGCCTGAAATTATATGACTCTAATCTTTGGATTTACAGAAAAAGCAATGGCTTCAAAAATATGATTTAATTTCCTGAAAAAAAAACTGAATCTTGAAGAAACACAACATAACACAAGCAACTACTGTCTTAGTTGGAGATGGCCATCTCATGGTCCACTCTTTCACTTTCCTCGGCACTTGAATTGTATCTCGAAACTCTGTCAACCATTTAGGACTGGCGCTCCGACTTCTAGACAGCACTAAACCTCTCTGGCACTCCTCGTAGGCAACTTTCTTGTATCTATTCCTGCCCCGCGCTGCCACAACTGAATATGTAAACTTTTATACTAGTGGCGGTCGCCTCTACTTGAATAGAATACGAAATATACAAACCTTTTGTTGATATTTGACAGATACTGTCTCAATCGACCCTGGCTTAGGGGTTATTATTACAAACAATGGGCCAAAATAGGCTATGATCTCTCCGTAAATAAGTTTTGAAATATTATGTAGTTACCTTTAACAATAAATTATATGTTTTTGTAACTCTTCCTTCTTTCTGACTTGAAATTCAACAACGAGAGTTTACTTTTGTTTGCTACCGATAAATTTTAAATAGGGCTCAGTTATTGGAACAATAAGTATGACTCGATATAATGAAATCACCTAATTAATGCGTTATTTAAATAAATATCAGATAAAAGATATGTGTGGAAAACCGTATTAAAATTTATAAGAAGGGATAAAAAGAATTTATAAGACTTGCACTTCCAAAATTGCATATCATGGAACTTTCCAACTTCTTATGAAATTTTAAATTTTGTAGCCTTCTTATGAAATTAAAAATTTGCAGCATTTAAAATTTATGAATGATCATAACAAGACTCCCTAAAGAAAAATTAATTCTTAAAGAAAAATAGTAAAACTAAAATCTAGTACTCCTAGCTGATCTCTTAATATGTTAAAATTTTAAGAATGCTTTATTTGAAGAGGAATTTAGAAGTCAGATTTGTATTAAGGGAAGTAACTGCATTTAGAAAAATATATTAAACGAAAACAATTATATAGAGAAGGATGTAAAACAAACAAGTACGTAAGTATTTTTTACAATAAAATTTGCAAAATTTTGGATATGCGTTAAATTTGGAGGATGAATTTGAAGTGTCAGGGGAAAAAATATTTTTGACTCCGAAAATAATCTTTTCTCGTATTGAAAAAAGATATTATTACCATGTTATAAAAAAAATTCAAATTATTTTTCTGATTGTTCTCTTGCGATGTAAAAGATACAACGCGATTTTCTTCATTAGATCATTTCTAATAAAAAATATTTTCTGCATTCTGTCATACGTTTTTGTTAATATCTGATTATTCATAATTGATAAATTCCTGAGAAATGAAACCTGAAAATGAAAGGTTAGAGATTTTTAAGTATAACCTTCAGTTTTTACTTCAATACACATTAAGGTTTTACAATATCTATATTGAACGTTATTCTTCATATATAATTCCCTATTCTTTTCTTCCAGATGACGGCAACAACACAGTGAATCTCAGCAATATCTGTGAGAAGCAAAATATCATGGGATCCATCGTGTCTGATGCATCACCTTTTTTGTATCCCTTTATTGTGGAATACAGTTTGATTGCTGCCGCTGTTCTATACGTCATGTGGAAGAATATCGGCAACAACCCTATGTTTCGAATTGAACAAAGCGCCGAAGATGCTTTATCGAGGACCTCGAGTTCACAGTCTTTCCACAGAGTGAATTGCGCGGGATCAAGTCGCGGTCTATTCTTGGGTTTATTTCTGTTGGTCATCTCTACAATTTGCTTGATCGTCTTCTTTGTTTTCATCCATCATGAAGATCTTAATCTTCTAGCTGTCTATCTCTCCGACTTGTCACATTCTATTATAATGCTTATTTCCATATTCGCTATTATTGTCGGATTCTTTCGAGTTCGAGCTCTTCGTTTCCACTATGACCGTCAAGACCATCTTCGAGACCTTTTGCTTCGAGTTAGTGCCTTTGGTCTCTATACATACGCCATGTTTGGCATAATTGCAGGTACTCTTTCACCATTGCACTATACTCCCAATCTCTTTGTCATGATCACTAGCTGCCTAACTATCATTCAGGTTACCCTTCAATCACTTTTTGTAGCAGATATCACATGCAGATCAACTTACCTTCCCGAGCACGACAATACCAAACCCGGTCGCCAAGTAATCACCTTTCTCTTGATTGTGAATCTAACCTTCTGGATTATCTATACATTTGAAATGCAGAAAGTGCAAGCCAGTCCGGTGCAGTTAGGATTTTACGGGTTCATGGCTTGGACAGTAATAGTTAGAACCACTTTACCATTGAGTATATTTTTTAGATTTCATTCATTTATTACTTTTGCTGAGGTATGGAAGAATTCATACAAAAACATATGTAACTAATTAATTCATGTACTGATCTTATGCATTAATTTACCCAAATACTGTCTCTCCAAGAGAGAGCAGTGTATTCGCAAGATAATTACGTTCAAGCATTTTTGATTCACTTGGATTAAGAATGTTGTATCAATTTCTGTGCGAATACTAGTTTAAGATGCCATGAGTTTTCGGTTGTCTTTACTTACCAAACGATGTACAGTTTATAACGTGTTAACATCTAAAGCTTAAGAATGTTCACTATAAAGCTTATGCAGTTCAAATAGAGCGTACTGATTGCTTTACACTCTGTAATCGTTTCTGATATTGTGCCAAAATCTAATTCTATAGTAGAAGGTGTTTCTGTTCATGTAGTCAGAAAACACGTAGTATTAGGTTAACGTTTGCTGAACAGTAAGCATAATAAATGTGTTAAAGAATTCTGCATTCGCTGGATGTGAAATATTTGAAAGGTTTGTGTTCATTGGAAATGCATGTTAGACTTTTAAAACATTACATCTTTCATTCACATCAAAGAAGGGACGATGTAACTTCTGACTAATATGCCAGGTTTCGGGTGTTTGATTTTTGTTAATATTTCGGTTATATGTTTATTGGTTACTGATACTGTATTTAAAATTATATTATTATTACTCTCAGAAGTTCGAGAACGAAGTCTGTTTTTGATTATAGAAGATACGGGTTACACTGAACTCAGTTTGAACTGAAGAAACAACTTTCTTGAATTGAAAACGCTCAAAATCTTTGAAAATGCAATGTTACTTTGAAAGCTATGTAGCAGAGCTGCTTTTGCAATTGGACCATAAATCATATAAATTTCTAACTTTTTCTAGATATAGATTTAAAATTAGTTAAATGACAGAATTTATACAATGCTTTCGAAGAAAGAGAATTTGATTTACTCCAGAAATGTTTTAATTAATTTTTCAGTGATTCTGAATTGAAGAACATGCTTTTTATTCATCAGTAGTTTGACTTTTTCATTATCATGCAGGAGCTGAAAAATGAGATAATTTTATGCCATGCATTAATAAAAGATATGTATGTAATGAATGTCATCCAGTTCAACTAGTTGCAGCAAATAATAGTGCCCGTCTGATAAATACGAGGTTTTAATGTTTATCATTTGTACAATTTGGGAAGGTGTGAGAACTTCAAGTGATGTTCTTGTTTTCTTGTTGTAAAAAGAACACAGTCGTGAAACAGCAGTTTGAACATTCGTTTTTCTGTAAGAAATTATTAGAAATAATAGAAAAATTTATAAGATTCTCAGGTATAACAAAAATAACACTTCGAAGAACAGATGATAAAGCAGCTAGAGGAACAAAAGTCAGTGCAAGTTGCACCAATCTGCAGGACTACAATTTCGCAGGTTAAACAGAACCTTCTCCATCAGCTGCAGGAGGAAAAGATGATGATTTTTCATTTTGGCTATAGCACTTTTAACATCTTCAAATAGTTTTCAAAAAGTCATGGAACTTTATGTAATTCTTAATAAAAACCATCAAATATGCTAAATATTATTAGTTCATGGCCCTGCGTTATTTTTCTTTTGTAAGTGAAGTTAAACTTAAGTTTTTTAACCTTTTTAAGACGATAATGAATTTACAAATATTTGAAATAATATTTTCTGTGTAAAAATTCAGTATACGGAACACCGAATTGTAACAATTCAATGGAACAAAATGATGACGTAATAAAAAGGATTTGAAGCACCATTCAAAAGCATATTTTTTCCGAAAATGTGCTATAAATTCTTCTGACACTTAAAAATAATGAAATTAAAATGAATTTAAAGCATGTAAAATTAGTAAATGAACCACGGCGATCAATATTTAAAACAGTGATATCTCTTGCATCAAATTTTAGAAGTGTAAATGCTTAGTAATTTAGAGAATTGAAAAAAATTAAATTATTCAGTAAATCATGTTTGGAGAAAGTAAACCAATGGCTGCTTAAAATGCACACCATTGTTCTAGGTACTATTATGAAGCGTTTTTCTAGTCCCTGACTTTTTTAATGCAATAATGAACATTAAAAAGACCGCATTTTTTTTAAGCTTTTGATATATCGATGCATTTATACAATATTTTTATACACTCTTGAAACACGTATTTCATTGACAGAGCCACTTCAATGCAAGTAGAGTTATATACAGCCCGTTATTTTAATTCTAAATGACATAAAAATATTTTTTAGAAACTCAAAATTACTTTTTAAAGTTCTGCAGAACTACTTACTGATTTTAATCTTAGTTAAGCAGATTATTCAATAATGTTTAGTACTGCAATATTTTTAACAATTTTTATTCTTTTAAATAAAAAGTATTAATTTTAATTTATACGATGCGGTACCAATAACTGTGTTCATTGGAAGCGCTTGATTTTTTTTTACTGAAAATATATATGATTTCATGTTTAGATATATGTATATGTATGAAATTGTGTATGTATGAAGCTGTATATGTATCAAACTGTATATGTATCAAACTGTACTTGATATAAAATCAAGTAAATCTCGCTGAAGTACAAATGAATTCGTAGATTTTCAGATTATATGTAATTCTTCTCATTGTATAAAATGTTTGCTTTATATTTCGAAACGTTTTCCTGGTATGAATTTCATATAAAATGTTGATAGTTGTTGCAACGTGCATAGTTGAAGTGAACTCCTATTTTCTATGTGTGAAAAACTACGTTGCTTTTATTGATATTACTGAATGTAGAAAATCAATTTGTTTGAAAATTGTTTGTAATGCGTGTATAATAAAGTAGAAAACTATTACATTGCACTATATTTTGCTAAATTCAAATTTGAATAAAACCAAAAATTGGTGAAATATTATGCCGAATTATTCAGCAACATATATGCAGAAATGTAAGTATTTCAGACATGCATATTTATAAATAGCTGCGCATATGTAATCCTTTTTTAATATGACATACCTGAAATATATTTGCAATGTATCAGATTTTCTTATTTTACTTACGAATGAGTTTCAACTCTGAGCATTTTATATGCCTCTATTCAGAGTCAGATGTATTTCGTAACTGTACAATTTGTAAGTCTTTATACAGGTGCAAGTAGATTTTATCATCAAGTAACATGTAAATATTTATTTAAAACTTAATGGATTCTAACATTAAATTATTTGTAAATTTGTGTGCTTAGATATCTAGATTTTAGTTATAGAACATTTGTAAAACTCTGAATAAAGAGATGAATACTATGATGTTGTACAATTTTTAGGATTTCTTTCACGAAAAGGTACAGAGCAATATTAAATACGTCAGTATAATTAGAATAAAATATAACCCACTTGTGCAAAATTCACACTTAGGTAAATATTTCCTCAGATGATTCGATTCATAATTCATCAATTAACATTTCGTCTTTCAAATTCTTCAGAAAAGACTCGTTATTAAAAATATTTTGGTTAAAAAGAAAATAAAACAAATTTCACATAAATTCAATTTTCGTCACCTAATTTACATACGAATAAAAATAAATTAGGATAAGCCTTCTGCGAAAATGCATACATTTTTGCAGCCACTTTGTGCTAGCTAATAAGCTGTAAATTAATGGGTTGATGTTTTAAATTCCTTTGATGTATTTCAGTTTCTTGTTGATTTTCTTCAAGTCTATAACAGCGTTTCTTAAAAACAGAGGCGTTAGTGTTTTAGCTAAGCGAGTAATAATTCATGGGATGTGTGCTAAGGATATTTCAGAGTCTATGTAATATTTTTATATAATTAGGTTAGGTTAGGTTAGGTTACTCAATTATGGCAAAGCACACGAGGGCTATCTGCCTAAGGGGAGGGATGCCTTCGTGGAGGACTTTATAATGGAAACTGGCTCGTATACACGTTACACATGGGGAAAACCACGAAAACGCCCGTGCAGCCAGCCCGTTCGCGGGATTCGAACCTCGGACCGAACTACCAGTGTTCAGCGTCTTTACCGCTCGGCCGCTGGTGGGCATTTTTATATAATTAAAATTCCTGCTTAAAATTATAAAATGCAAAATGAGCGAAAGAAATAATAAGTTGTATTCGTTAGTCAACCGGTTTATGATTCAATAATGGCTTCAACACTCTCCTCCTAGCTGTATTTGAGTTATTTTCCGCTCACGAGTAGCTTTTTACACAACGTCTTTGCTAGGGTTACTTCTTTTTCTGCGTTATAAATTTTCAAAGCACTGTAAAAGAATGTACAGAGTGGATCCAAATATAGCTCAAGATATATGCATTTTTAATGCAATTTTTTAACCATGCTTCAATTCCGCTATATCCGCTCATTTTATGAGGAATTATCGTATGTCGTGAAAGCTGTCGTTGTTAAATACACTCACGTTTGTGAAAACTGCAACACCATGAAGGACTTACGCGAGTGAGCTGAAATTTTCAGGAAATGCAAAGTAGCGCATGATATGCAAATGATTAGAATTGCAAATCCGTAGCGCATGCGTATGCTGAGCAGCGCCCTCTGAACGGCTGATGGATCCGAATAAATAGACGGCTGTAGCGAGGTGTGTATGGTTATCGGTGGTTATCTGCTAGTGGTAAACGTTAACTCAATCTGTACTTATGCCTCGTCGACGAAAGAGAGCGAGATTTGAACAACTTACA
>KK114667.1:406929-435963 GCA_000611955.2 Stegodyphus mimosarum
GTTACTTTTCGTTTTTTGTTACGATTTTAGTTCGAAGTACACAACTATTCGATACAAATAGCTTTGATTGCAACGATTTTACTTCTTTTTCTGTGACTTAGGATAGCGTTCCTTTTTAATTTTGATATGTTATAATTTATAATTTGAATTCTTCCTGAATTCATTTATTTGTTATTTATGTGATTAAATCATTATTTTAATTTACTTATATGATTATATATGACTTCCAAAATATTCATCATATATGTAGCATTTTACTTTTGACAAACAGAATGAATAAAACTCATTGTTAAGCGACGCGCAATTATTCTGTATCGGCACACTTAACATTTGGCGTTAGAATTATTTATTTAGAATATATGTTATTAATTATATTAATGCTTCAAATATTTTTTAAACTCAAAATTAGATATATTAAAAATCATATAAATTATATTTGTTAGAAATTACAACGCTAATACAAGTATATTAAAAGTTAACTAAAGATATTATCTAACAGGTTCACCAGTGGTCTAGTGGGTAAAACCACCGAACACTAGTAGTTCAGTCCGGGCTCAATTCTAGAAAATGGGCTAGCTGAATGAAATTTTCTGTATGCATCAAGTAAATATGAGCCATTTTCCCTGAAAAAGCGCTTCACGAAGGCACTCTCCTATCAGGAAGACAGCTCTCGAAGATACTTGCTTTCCCTTAAAAAATTAACCAACAAGACAGCTATTAAGATGTTAAGTAGATTCTTTAAAATGGCTTAATTAGTTAAGCTATGTACTGTCTCGGTTTGAAAGATAAATTCAAGTTCTTATAGACCAATTTAACATTAGGTTATCTTGAAGCAGGAGACATGAAAAATGAGCAGCGCGTTCGCTGGGAATCGAACCACAGACCTCTTGGTTACGCGTCGAGCGTGCTGACCACTACGCCACGAAGGCATGTGAAGAAGGTGGGAGAAATACCTTATAATCTAATAACCAAATCCTCTGAGAAATGCCAGATTGCCAAGCCATTCTAACTATGTAATGTAACGTATCGGTAGCAAAAAAATAAAAAATAATAAGCTATCGATGCTTCCACTGAAAAAAGAGTTGCGAAATCATTTTTATCATCGAACGTAGCAATAACTGCTTTTTCTTTCCGTAGCTTCAGAGAGAATTTTTTCCCTTTCTTACTTTTGACTGATTAAATTTTAATTAAGTGTGAAAACATGCTAGATAAGTTAGCTGTCATCTTGAGAATTAAAACAAGTTAATGAAGAGCTTTGTTCATTAAAACCATAATCAGATCCATTTCTAGAGCTAGCCCTCTACTGCTTTGGTATAGATCTCAGGGACCTGACCTCTTTATCCAGTTACTGCTTTTATTTTTTAGAACATTACGTGTTTCTCAATACTCTCTCCCTTTTCAGTGAAATTTGTCAGCACATTTTATCTTAAAATAACTTTGCTAATGGTTTCTTTGAATAATTGATAACACACTTGAAAAGTGTTTGAAAAGTGAATTTTATTTATAAGCCAGTAGGCCACTATTATTTTAATTATGCACAAATTTATCACTATAAGTAGAAAAGTTTAATACCAAAAGTAATAAAAGGTGATGGTTAGGTAATTTATTAGGATAAAGCAGTTGAAGGCTATCTATGTTACTGTAAATGCCCGAAGTCTGGTAAATTTTACCAAAGGTTTACCAAAATTTTACCGAAGTTTTACCAAAGTGGCTTGGTAAAAAGTTCGAAGTATGCTTTAATACGATGTCATTTCGGACTTTTACCAAGCCTTTGCGGTAAAACCTAGGAATTGCTAACGCCTGCCGGTAAAAGCCGAAAACGGATTTAAAATCGACTTTGAATAAACCCGAGCACGTAGATTCCGTCGTGACACTTTCCTGTTCCTGCTCCTTCTTATTTGCTCTATTTGAAGTCTAGCTTCGAGCGAATTCAAACAAGTGTAAGCGGCTACCATCTAAAATCGGAGCAGTTTGCTTCCATTTCAACATATTTTCCTTTTTTTATTTTGCTGAAAGGAAATGACTGATGTTATGCGGAAAACGTTTTACGACATTTTGTCTGAATCCGTAAAAAATAAGCAGGATAACAGCTTTTATTTAACAAATGAGAAACACACTTCTTTAATAAATGAAGTGAAAGAAGCGCGATAACAACTTTTATTTAATAAATGAGAAATATACTTCGTTAACGAAGAAGCAAAAACAATCAGTTCGTTACAAAAGGTTGAAACGCTGTGATGTTCTGAATATTGGAAGAGAGGACAAACTTATAGCAGAAAAAGCTGAAATCTTGTATTGTGTTACAATTAATGAAATCTTCAACGTCATATACAGCGCTCATATCGCAGTTGGCCATGGTGGAAGAACTCGTACAATTAAGGAATTGAATCGCAAGTATAAGAATAATAAGAATATAATAGCAGAATCTATCGTCACATATTTGAGACTATGCGAGCCTCGTCAGAAAAAACAAAAAACTGTGAAAAGGGGATTTGTAATCAAACTAGTTGTGTTTAGCGAAATGAATGCTCGATGCCAACTCGACCTAATACGTATGCAGTCCAATTCTGATCGTGATACGAAATTCATTTTAGTATATCAAGATCATCTTACAAAATTCGTCCTACTCCGAAGTCTGCACACTAAAAGAGCTGATGAAGTAACATATCACCTTCTGGATATTTTTACAGCTTTTGGAGCCCCGAATATTCTCCATTCCGACAATAGGAGGGAATTTTGCAACCAAATCATAAACAGTTTATGTGAAATGTGGAGTGATATTAAAATAGTTCACGGTCAGACGGTTTTGTCGAATGGGCGAACCAAGATATTGAGAACATGTTGGCAACATGGATGGAAACAAATAAGGCATAAAAGTAGTCGGAAGGATTGAAATTTGTTCAAGCAATGAAAAACAAAGCAAGGAGGAATCACATATTCTCCTTACAAAGCTATGTTTTGTTGTCCTATGAAACTGGGACTTACTGACTCAGTTTTTCCACGTAATTTGATTAGCAATATGGCCATTGAAGAGGACTTCGAAAACATTATAAATATTAATAATGAATGCATGCTTAATGCAGAAGATAAAGGCACTAATCTCGAATGAACAGTTGATTAAGAATCACAAGATGATAATAATAATACATGTGAAAAATAATCATGCATAACGATGGAAGTAGATACCGAAGTTCAAATTGAAAAAAAAAGAACCAGATATATGCATTGACACAACGAGTGCGATTATCAACAAAGTTCAAAATGTGAAAGTGTTTCGAAAGACAGCTAAGGAAGGATTTGAGAAGCAGAGAAGATGAAGGCTGCATCTATTAAATCTTTCTGAAACCTAATCTAGAACAAAATGTTAAAATAAAAGTACCTGACTTTAATAGATCGAAAATAGATTCAAAATCAGTAATAGCCGTTATTACAGACAGTAAAGATGATGTATTTTACGTTCTAAGTTTGGTAAATTAAAATCGTTATACGCAAGAAACCAGGTACGCAAGAAAAATTTTCTTTGCAAAAGAAAAAAATTAAAAGAAAATTTTTTCAACATCGAAGAAGTTAGTACAGGAGAAATAAGTGCACGTGAAGTAGTAAAAAACTTTCTTTAATTTGGGGACAAAGACTCAGAAAATGCAACTGTTCAAAGTGTACTACGAAAATGTGTTTGTGCAAATCAACTGATCTACTTTATAATTCAAAATGCCGTAACAGCCAACCTTGTTGTAACATGTAGTAAGAAGATTAGATATATTAAACAAAAACATATTATATTTTTCTTATTTTTTAATTTCATAATTATTATTAGTTTTTTTTTTCTGAGCTATCAATTTAATTTTTGTAACTACTGCTAAAATTATTTTTAAAAATTAATGAAATTTCTTCAGCAGTTATCGAGAGAACTGTACATTAATTCGGGTTTTTCACATGGAATCTTACTTGTGAAATGCCATAAATATTGCATTTTTTATTTTTATTTCTTGTAACTCTTTGAAAAATAATTGTAAGACAGTTTCATCGACATAAGCTTAAATCATACCTTATTTTGAGCAAATTTACAATTTATATTACCAATTAAAAAGTGTGTTTTAACATTTTTGGGACACACTGTATACAATATATCTGCGAATGGAAAATTTTTCATAAGTAATCCCTCGTTTCGGGCTTTTACCGGAAGACGCTGGTAACTCCTAGGTTTTACCAAGCTATTTTGAAAAAAGCTAGCTTTTACCGGTAAAACCTAGGATTTATCAAACTTCGGGATTTTAACATCTGTATTAGGAATAGTGAGGCAATGCATGTATTTTGATTAATTATACTCCGTTTCTCTCTATATATAATACTATATTATAGACAATTTTTTTACAACAAAAATATCCCAAAACCATTTCCCAACAAAATGCTGCCAAAAAATTAATTTATTTATGTAATTTATATATGTATGTATATATTAGCGTATGTGTGTGTGTGTATGTAAGTCAAGAAAAAACATCATAACTATTACGTTTAATTAAAACATTCTTTACTTCTAAACATGGGTATTCTTTAAGGTCGTAATATGAGACCATTTCAATATGTATAAAATTCTCGCATATTTTTAAAAACATCGCAAATGTTTTTGTTTCGTTGATTAACTGGATATACCAAAGCACAAGACGATCGCCTGAGTAAAGATAAAGGTACCATCGTAGAAGATTTTCTGAGAAAAACTGATTCGTACTTACGTTATGCATAAGTAAGACCACGAAAGCATCTATGCAGAGGGATTTGAGCCTAGCTGAATTCAGTTCATTTTATTCTAGCAAAGCTAGTGAAAGCTATCCAGGTAAAGGAAAGCATCCCTTTGCTGAGGAGGAAAACTGGTTTGCATCACCGTTCCACGCAGAGAGAAACCATAAACCTCGAAAACACCCACTGAACCACACTCGAACTACTAGTGTCTCATAGCCTCAGACACTGCTGCGCAATTCTTACAAGAAGGAATAACAGAATTTTTGTAGTTAAAAATCAATTTTTTGAAATTTCAAAAGTTCAGCAAAGGTAACAGAGATTAATACAGCATTCCAACAGCTGTTTTCTATGAAAACATCCGAAAGTTCTATTAGCATACCAATATATATATAGAGAGAGAGAGTCAGAAAAAATAAATATAAGACAAACTAGTTTCCGAGATTCCCCCCTCCCTCCTCCAGATTATGGTGTTTTGTGAAATCAGTCTTAAGACTTAGTAGGCGCATTGTGCATTTTTAAGCAAATAAAAAATTATTCTTGGTTACAGATTTAAGACAAGGCGGGGAGCTTTCAGCTAATGCGTATTTAAACTTCATCAAACCTTTGGGATCTTTCTCCTACTTTACATCTGAAGGTTTTTAACCTTTTTTGCACCAAAGCCATATTTGGCTGGGTTATAGAAACAGTTTCCAAATTCAAACACGAATTTGAATTGGTACCAAGTTAAAAAATATCTGTGGGTGAAATATTGTACTAAATTTTATTGAAATTTTTACCATATTCCTGTAGTATAAATATGACAAAAAAATGTTGCTCAAGTGTTTTTTAATGTGTAACTGTAAATGCTGAGAAGTTGTTTAATTGAACAAATGAATGTTCGTTAACGAAAGTGTGAGGTTTACATTATGTTAATTAACAGTTATTTTAAGTTTTGTATCTTTCCTATCTTATTCTAATTTCAACTTACAATTTCCTGCCAGAATGTAATTTCGGAAATGCAGATAATGCAAATGAGAATATACTATTTAAGTCGTGACTTAACCGACTTCACCGGAGAGAGTCTGATTCTTGACTAGTGCGCGTTTGCCTTCTGGCTACATCTCTCTTAGCTCATATCTTAGGCCCTTGCTAGGCTTCGCCGATTTAATTAATACTTAGGGGCCAACTAGTTAGATTCTGATAGCTTCGGCTATATTTTTTAAGAGCTTTAGTTAAGCTAGTTTTAGTTCAAATTATTAGTATTTAAGTTCAAGCCCGAGTGGCGGCTTTATGTAAAGTTTCAAGTCGGAACTGATTGTAAATATACTGAGTAATAAAGGGTTATAAACCCTCCTTAAGTCTCACGTATTCTGTTCACACACTTAAGCGATTATTCGCTTGTTAAGTGTTCGTGGGGTTCGGAGTTAGAACTTTAGATTTAATTAGTAGAACCTCATAAGAGATTACGTCAAAGCACGCGAAGGCCTTATGGAAGGAATTCTTTCGCGGAGGACATTTTAGGATAACGACTGAAAAAAAATTACTCTATTAGAAATTGATATCTTAAAAATTTTTCTTATTAAAAGATAAATTAGCATGTCTTCGTTTCGATAAATGTTCAAAGGAAAGATTTTGTCATTTATAACCTCATTTACGTTCATTAAATTAATAACCTATAAATTGTTTTATGTTTAAATATTAGGTTTCAATCTATATAAATATCAATTATTCATATTTGATACATAAACAACATTATGCACCAGTTGTTCATGTTTTATACATGAACAACTGGTGCAGTGTGCAGTGAAACAGTGTTTCGCAATGTTCCTCAACTGGCCTAGGGCCTGATCTGTGGTTCAGTCTTCTGATTTAATAGCAATATCTGGATCTTCATAACAAGATCCAAAGTCAAAAGCATTTTGATAATAAGTAAACAGTACACAGATGCCCGAAAATATTATGCTTATTTAATCGCGTACTAAGCAGGAAAACATTCCTTTTGAGCCCGTTTTGTAGCAGTGTCATTCAGCCAAAACTCAAATCCTGCATTATATGAATCGGTTATTATAAACAGAAAATATTTCTCGGAACGTTCTTGAGATTTCAGTAGTTTGCGAATATTTATATATTTACATTCAAGAAGCGTCTCAAAAGCAAATTTAACAGGTTCTAACCGAAAGTTTATTTCGGCATAACACAGTGTGCTGTATTCTATGATGTGTTACGCTGTATTCTATGACTCTATGATGTTGTGTTTTGTGGAGGAATGTTCTGTGAAGGATTTATTTCATAGACTTGTAGGGTTCGGCACGCTTTTTGGCCTAAAGTAAATGTCGAGGAACCTAGTGAACTGTTAAACAATTTATAACTGAGTTTAAATAACTAAAGACGTAGACTCAAGAAGGGTTAATTACCCTTTATTTCACTCAAAATAAAATGACCATTTGGCCCCTTTCTGGGACTTACAAGAAAACCTCCACTTGGGCTTAAACTCAGAATAAGAAGTAAGAACTAAATTGGAACTGACTAAAAGACTTAGCCGAAGCTAACACAAATATCTAACGGAGTCGGCCCTCAATATAAACTAGCCGGGCTTGTTGAAGAGCCGGATATGGGAAATCTGTAAGTCCCGTTCTGTGAGATCCCTGTATCTACTCGATATTTAGATGAAACCTATAATGTAACACCCCGCTACAAATAAAGCGAGAGCTTTGCTCACCATAGAAGATAACCAGGGAAGGAATCAAGAAATAGCTACGGCAGAATTAGAAGAAGCGATTAGGTTGATTAATTACGAAGGTCGATTAATTGAATATCAAAAAGCATGTAACCGAGCGTAACAGCTTCAAGAAAGATTTAGCCCGAAGGAAAACACGCGCTACTCAGGATTCCCAGCTCTCTCTCACGAAGTAAACTGAACCTTCCTTAAATACTCCTTCTCTCTCATTTGCATTCAAAGCGATTCTAAAAACTCCTTCTTGTAGGGAGTTGAAAGTGAAAATAAGAATTGATAGGAAAGCACTTTTAAATTGAAATAACTGCGTAGAGACATTAGGTTATTACAAAGCAGGAGACATGAAAAATGAGCAACGCCTTCGCCGGGAATCGAACCACGGACCTCTCGGTTACGCGTCGAGCATGCAGACCACTACACCACGAAGGCATGAGAAGAAGGCGGGAGGAATACCTTACATACTCCCCCTTTTAAAGGGCGACTGGGGTTTTGGGGACCCAATCGCCAAATCGCGGCGGTGGAGAATCACCATCCACCACCTTTTTAGTTCGGGCGCCAGTGTAGAGACATTAGGTTATTACGAAGCAGGAGAGGTGAAAATAAGCAACGCCTTCGCCGGGAATCGAACCACGGACCTCTCATTTACGCGTCGAGCATGCAGACCACTACACCACGAAGGCATGCGAAGAAGGCAGGAGAAATACCTTATAACTGTTATAAAATTAAAATATACCTTACAGGCTGTCGATTCTATGTAGGATTTTTTCCATAACAGAGCCGGATCGCTGAGCAATTTTCACTGACTTGAAATATAAGAAATGGTTACTACTTTTAAATGAAATCATTTCATGTTTTCAAATTGGTACCTACAAGTGATCGAGTAGATAAAGCCGCTGTTCCCTATCCAGGTACGAATCAATGCGAACGACTAGCTGAACTGGTACTTTTATGGATTTCTCTATGTGTAACATGAATACAAGTCAGTTTTCTACAGAAAATTACCTTCGAAAGCATTTCTTAAGTTAGACTTCATTATGTGCTTTACCATAATTAAACAAACAAAAACAAATCACTCAGTCGCCATCATAACAGAGGTAGTTGTCCGAGTATGTGACAAGTCATCCACTTTGTAAAATGTTGTGACTTAGACAGTGAACTCTTCTATCGCTGCTATTTTGATTTGATCCTCACTTCGAAATCTGCATCTATCAAAATGTTCCTTGTAATATATGACAGAGGAGATTAGACAAATGATTGGAAATAAAGTGACGCATGTCTTAAGTCTGTCGCGTGCAGCAGTATCCTGAATGACTGCATCGAATGACTTGATAAGATGAGTGCGTAACTAATCCTGTGAACCCTTTCTAAGTATCATAAAAAATTTGTCATTCTTGCAACAATATGTCTTCACGCTCAAAACTTTCTAGAATGCAGTTTTATCAGCGTACGTCGTACGTCTTTATACGTGGTTTCACCTTAGCACACAGAACTGAAATGGAAGTGACCTGTCCCATCCCCGAATTATGGAATTTAAGGCCATATTCTCGGTTGGTAAAGAAGTGACCACAGTATTTTGAGATTAGAAAACCGTGTTATTAGTTTCCTGGGAAGGAGAGCTGTACACGTTACAATTGTGAATCTTTTTCATCTTTACAGCTATCAGGCGTCATCAACTTATTGTTGACAAAGAGTGGGGCCGTTTTGATAGGGAATATTTGTAGCATTTCCTCTGACACACCTTCAGGTCATCTTCCATATAATTCCGTTCAATCATCAAGTGATTTTTCCTAGTTTCCCCTTATCTATCAAGAAACACCTTTTGATTACAGATTTCGAAAGGATTTGTATGTTAAACAGTAGCGATACAACAGCTTAATGTCTAATATACTCCATTTTATCAGATGGACATCGAAAAACGTTCCCGTGTTCAGATAAATCCTGGAGTTATTGTAGCGATAATGGGAAAGCACAAGCTGATTATCATGAACCAGAGTGTATATTACAATGTACTATTATTATCAGATAATTTATGCTTTCGAAGTTATCACTTCTGTGATTCTTTTATTTTGAGGAAACCTTCGACTCATTATAAAATTACTTTTCATATATTAAAGAAATAAGTCGATTGTAATCATTAGATCCCATCAGTTATCCGTTACACATTTTTTTAACATTTCATTTTTACTCCAAATGGACAATTTGCCCTGAAGGACTATTAATTTCGTTTTGTCATTTTGCGTTGATTCGTTAAAAGCGTTGTTTCCCTTTTCAGATTGTGGCCACCAAATATTATCGCCCTGTATTGTATTTAAAAAATTAAACAGTGAAGAATCTGCATAAATGTATGTATGTTTCTCGCATTGTAATAAAACAACGGTACCTACAGCCATCAAATTTTGAATATTGAACGTTTCCACCCGAATATGGGCATCTGGAAGCCCAAATTTGAAATTTGGAATTTGTTTTACTATCGATTTCATATTTTGTAAAATTTTAACGAATTTTTTATTAGCAAACTCAACGATTTCAAAGCGAGCAACGGCAACGTTGTACAGAAAAAAACATTTTTATCTCCAGCGCGGAAGACTGTGTATGGGAAATTCTAAAGATACGCTCATTTTAAAATTATTTCGCGATGTTTCTCTTGAACTGAATTTTATGGCTTAAGTACGAACAACATGATATTTAATAAATAAAGGAACACACAAAATGTTAAAAAAACGCCCCTTTGGACGTAATTTAAAATCTGAAACATTTCAGATTTTTCTTTTATTTTTCACTTTTTGTTTCATTTGTCATTTCGAAGTTAGTTTAGAATATGTCCAACTCAAGACTAGCTATTATGCAAATCCTGGAAAAATTTGCTTTGCACTGTGTCTTAGACTGAAAGAATAAAGATGAAAAATGTATCAATTTTTACAAACATTCGTATGCTCTTCATTTGCTAATACTGACAGTTATGAAATTTGACTTTAAAACGTTATAAGGTATTTCTTTCGCTTTCTTCGCATGCCTTCTTGGTGTAGTAGTCAGCATGGTAGGCGCGTATTCCAGAATAAAAGGGGGAGTATATAAGGTATTTCTCCCGCCTTCTTTGCATGCCTTCGTGGTGTAGTGGTCAGCACGCTCGACGCGTATTCGAAAGGTTCGTGGTTCGAGTCCCGGCAAGGGTATTGCTCATTTTTCTTCAAAAAATACCTAATGTCTCTACAGTGGCGCCCGAAGTAAAATGGTGGTAGATGATGATTCTCCACCACCGAGATTTGGCGACTGTGTCCTCTAATCCCAAGTCACCCTTTAAAAGGGGGAATATATAAGGTATTTCTGAAGCTTTCTTCGCATTCCTACGGTGTAGTGGTCATAACGCTCGACGCGTATTCGAGAGGTCCGTGGTTCGAGTCCCGGCGAGGGCATTGCTCATTTTTCATATCTCCTGCTTCAAAAAATACCTAATGTCTCTATAACGTAATCACTAAAATTTTAGCTCAACCAAAGACATCAGATTAAAACGAATATGGAAAAGTAAAGAAATATAGGGTATAAGAAACTGGTATACCAATAGCCATGGGTTCGAGGCTTAAATGGAACAGTCGGTAACTCAAGGATTTCGATTACTCAACAACGATTACAACTCCGCTTTCCAAAAGAAACCAAGACGTTTCTTAATTTTCAGCTTGAAAGTGTTTAATCAATTACGGCAAAATACATAACACTTACCTATCTAACAGGACTGATGCTTCTGAGGGGAAGACTTTCTAAGGTAAAGTGACTTATATTTATGTCACACGTAAGAAAATTCTCGGGTAGACCAACACAGCCAGACTTTTGCCGACAGTGGATCGAACTTCTTTGTTCTGCGTTCTTATCCATTTGGCCATCATTGGGCTTTAAAACTTCAGTTTACAGGAACTACTAATGTTTACTTCAACTGTGGTCTACTCTTATAAACAAACTCTTATAATAATGCTCACAATAACTCTTATTTCATTTTTCACTAATCTGCGCCACACATTAAGTTAAAAATCAAAATTAAAACCCACAAACGTAACAGATGCAAATCATTGGAACAGCATACAGTATCCTTGGTTTAAGATAGAATATGCCGTTCTAAATTTCGATAGAAATTTGTCAAATTTCTAAGGCAATACACATTGCTGTTAGTATTCTTCCTTTGAAGCATTTTGTACTTGAATAGGCTTATATAACAAGCTTAGTCTGTTTTTAACAGAGAAAGAGGCGCGAAATGACTGAGGTTACAAGACAACAAATGCAAGTAGTCAACTCGAGTTCAAATCTCGGTGAAGGCTCGCTGCTTGGGTGTTTTTGTGGTTTTTCCCATGCGTAACATAAAGACAAACGAATTTCCCTTAGAAAAACCTCTCAGGAAGATATCCCTTGCCTTACTTAGCCCTCGTCTGTTTGATCGATTGAACAAACAACTTAACGGGAAAGAAAATATCATTCAGAGGTTTTTTTTCTACGAAATATGGCATATTAGTCAAAGATTTAATTTATATTTTAAAGGTACTTAATTTCTCAATTCGAACTATAGCAATGTGATTCTCCCTGCCCTCCCGATTGATAAATATTAATTATAAAAGCAAACGTACGAAGTTAAATACGCGATTGCTTCCTTGGGAAATAGCTCAGTGAATCATTAAATTTAAAAATTTCAATTGAAAAGTGGTCATTTGCATGTGAACTACAGCAAAATAAACATAAATTAAATAAATGGTATTTGCCCCATATTTATGACATAAATTTTACTTTCGAGTTTTTATCTCATTATAAACAAATGCAAACGTTACAAAAAAAAAAAACACCTCACATGATTCTATTATAGTGAGTTAGAGACATAGTGAATTAGAATTAATCTAAAAGTTAGTGAGTTAGAATTAATCTAAAATTATTTTTAAAATAACAATTTTCTCTCGAATAGTAATATGAACGGGTTAAAACCGCTGAACGCTGGTATGCTAATAGGTTATTTCCTATTTGGTTCGGGTGGAGAACTGAAAACTGAGATAGTAACCCGAAGCGACATTTGTGGAATTGTAAAATATGGTATCTCTTTCTCCATTGCACAGGCAATTAGTGCGAAGGATTAAATATCAAATTATCATGCCACAATGAATTGTCAAGTTTTAATAATATATTAAATGTATAAGACTGCTGAATGCTGGAAGTTCATCTTGCGTTCCATTGCAGAGGCTGCATAGTGTTTCCCACTTCAGACTGAATACAATCTTGTTTCCCTTAGAAAATGTCGCAGAAAGGAATCACTCTTAAAATAGATAAAACTATACATAAAATTCTAACTATACACAAAATTAAAACTTTAAAACTATACACTTTAAAACTTTACACACTTTTAAACTATACACTAATCTAAATAATCTAACTAGTCTAAATATCTTACTTGCTAATAATAGTGAAATAACTAATCTAAATATATCTAAACACTTTTAAACTATACACATATTACACTTTAAAACTATACACAAAATTTCCCGAAAAAAACATTCTGCGAAAACATCTATGATAAACTAAGTTGCTTCCCCCCCCCTTAATTTAAAATTTTACATTGTGATGTTCTTTTTCAGTGAGGCATGCCTTCCAAATATTAATATTATGAATAAAATATCCATCAAATAATTTCTGGAATTGTTATGAACAGTTAATAAATGAACTGCATTAAAGACATAATAAACACTTCACATACAAAATTTTACATTTCTCTGATTAAAACGCTGTGACAGTATTTATTTATATTTTTGTAGTTATTAATTAAATGACATTACATTAGCTAAATTATGGTGCTATTTTGACGTGTATGTTTTCTTATCGTTTAATCCTTACTTCGGTCAGTGTTACCAAATTAGCCATGGGCAAATGTAATCACTTTAAGGGGCATATACTGTATAGTATTTCTATACAGTATATATTTCTGGTCTCAATTAATAACGTAATCAATTAACAAAATCTTTTACCACATGCAACTGAATTTAATACTGGGTGTTCCAAATTTCAAATTCAACAAGGTACGGAGGGGGGAATCGTCTTTGAAAAAAGAAGACATTTTTTAAAAAAAACCATGTAAATAAAACAAAAGAAAGAAATTTGTTTGTTTTGACAAAAGAGAAAGGACAAAACTTCTTTATCAAAAACACTTAAACGAAATTATTGAATACTTTTTTAAAAAGAATATGCGCAAAAAATAGTTCTACTCACCTTTTTCTTCATGACTAGGGGAAAATAAAGGCCTTTTCTTCTTGTTTTCTTCTAACTGGCTATCCTTTTTGCTACTGAAGAGGGTCTTCTCCGACGAAGAGAAAGCATGTGCTCTGGCTCTCAAAACCGAATTCAGCGTTTGTGGTTCTTGCACACAAGCAGAGCAACTAAGTCCACAGGTTGCGTATGTTAAATATTCTTTCTGTATATATTCAGAAATTCCTAAATTTCCACACAGAGCGTGAGATGATATGCAGAGTGCAGGAGGTAACATTACGCTACTTGTTGCTGCCCATAAATTTCTGTCCTTTGTTACATTACTGTCAGCTGCAGACTTTTCAGAAGAAGAACTACTTTTAGTCAACAAAGTGTCCATTAAAAACGATTTAGACATGATGATAACCAGGCTAGTTATCTATTTTAACTGCCTTTTCATCACTGAAAAACTTAAATTTGATTGATTACTTCATCAAATTCACAGCAGGTTTTAATATTTCTAGTATTTTTGGATACTCACATGCACGGCTGAGAAAAATTTCTTTTTCATTTGGTAGAATATTAACGCACTAATATCTTTTCAAAGGGTTAAAGAAGAAAATGCATATTTACAAAAATTTAAGTTTTTTTGGAAAAGGCATAACTGCACGATATTTTGAACAACCGTGGAAAAACAACAATAACAAAAGAATTCCAAACACACATGTGCAAAATCAAATTTTAAAAGATGACATTAGCAGTAACTGATTTTGTTCTTACAAGATTTGGAATAAACGATGACTGAAATGAAAAAGAAATTGTACCCGAACACCTCCGAAAACTAAATCCCCGTTGAATGAGGGGTGCCGCAATTTGTTCCCGATGAGAAGTAAGGGGTCTGTGGACGAATGGTTGTTAAACGGAGGCGGACCTACAGCAGAAGAGGCGGACCTCTGCGTGTTCCGCGTGACGAATATATTTTTTTATCAC
This sequence comes from Stegodyphus mimosarum, assembly GCA_000611955.2. NCBI lineage: Eukaryota > Metazoa > Arthropoda > Arachnida > Araneae > Eresidae > Stegodyphus > Stegodyphus mimosarum. The sequence goes on from KK114667.1 coordinate 421,577, forward strand.
CTAGTATCATTCATAAAATTATTATTCATTTAGTTTCTAGGCTAATCATCGTATCTTTGCTCGATAAAAGTTAGGTTAACATTCAAAATTTTAGATAAACGTTAACATTTCTGACGCCCTTTACTTACCTAAGAAAATAATATTCGAATGAAAGACATTGTCGAAATTTCAACTTCGTTTGATAACCTTTAATTTAATTTAATGCTACTTTTCTAAATTAGTAAAAGAATATTCTAATAATTATGCATATTGTTCTTGAAATTTTTACTATTCTTTCAACAGTCCAGGATTTTTAAATAAGATAGAAAATAGAAATAGTAATTTAAAAAAAAAAAAAAAAATAAAATAAAACAGGTACTTCAAATAAACAATGAAGCTTGTATTACCTAGTTACTAACAATGAAATTCGCAGTATGTCGTTTAAAGTTACCCCAAACAGATTTTTTTCCGTCATGTAACGTAACAGTTATGTTTGAAAACATGGAAATGTACGCTTACATACAGCGAAACGATAAACTCTCAGACAGAGACAGAGGACTCTTTTCTTAGTCATAACATTGATACAGAGTCCTGATACTGATAATTTTTTATACAGAGGACTCTTTTCTTTAGTCCTTATACTGTTATACATCCCCAGAGCTAATTATAATTTTAAAATGAACTATGGATTAAGAACTAGGAAATAATTAAAAAATATATTACCGACAATAAAACAACTTTAAAGCATTCTTGAAGTTAAGAAGACATCGAAGCAGATCTATTTCTGATGTAAAAAGAATAAAGGAAAATGATATTTTTCTTACAGATTATACTCAGAATTAATATTAGTAGGGATACTGAGAAGATTCTGATGAAATTTCTGCAGAAGATTTCCAAATACAATTAGAAAATATATATTACTCACAATGCTTTATATTAGGAGGTTCAAAAGTTTTTAACTCCCTCCACATTCTTTGCGCTTATGAGTATTTCTCGTCCATATTTTATATCAGGTCATTGATTACTTCATCATTACATACATTTTGTGATGACTGAAGGTGATTGACTTATGGACATACATTTTGTTTCATTTCAGACTGCAAGCAGAAGTTCTAGATAAGAGAGTGATTTACTATGAATCTCTGTCTCCCGTCATCTGATAAAGTCCAGCATGGCGTTATTAGAGCATATACTGCAATAATGACAGAAAAAGGCTAAGTTAAAATAAGTTTAAAAGACATTCAGAAGAATCACAATAACTATATGTTTTACAAAATTTCGCCAGAATATGGCTCCATATTCTTTTCTGCTGTGAAAATAGTGGTGTTGATGAAGTGATAAATATTTAAACATAAAAATATACGTTGTAGAGACATTAGGTTATTACGAAGCAGGAGATGTGAAAAATAAGCAACGCCTTCGCCGGGAATCGAACCACGGACCTCTCGGCAATGCGTCGAGCATGCAGACCACTACACCACGAAGGCATGCGAAGAAGGCGGGAGAAATACCTTATATACTCTCCCTTTTAAAGGGCGACTGGGGTTTTGGGGATCCAATCGCCAAATCGTGGTGTAATGGCAAGATTGTGTAATGGCGGGGTGTAATCGTGGTGTAATGGCGTGGTGGAGAATCATTATCCACCACCTTTATAGTTCGGGCCCCAGTTGTACTACTGAGTGTTCTGTGCATACTTTTGGCGAACATGGTCTTAACCGTGTTAAAGTCCTGATCTTGAACAGGGAGCTGAATGCAGCTATGTTCTGTGGTAGAATAACTGTGGTTAAGTGGTAGAATAACTGCACGTAAGAGGGGGTTTAAAATTACCCTTTTATTAAACCACTATTTACAGCCACTTCCTAACTCGGAAGGGATAACAGAAAATAATGACCGCACTTGGGTCTAAACTGAACAATCAAATAATTTAAAATAAAGTTAAATAGAAAACTAAGAAGTCGTTGTTCTCAGCGCTATAAACGCGAGGTTAGCCTCTATGCTAAACTATCAATGGTGCGTAGCAAGATTCGGCTAATACTAACGCACTTAGATTTCTTCAATAAGTAGTAGCGTAACAGCGTTAAGGCTTATAATTTAAATACTAGCTAGTCAGGTGAATGTCAAACAAAGCCGCAGTGATCTGAGACTAAAAGCTATCTCACACCAAGAAGTTCCTTGCTAACCTTTTAAATACAAAACTTGGCTCCACCTCAAATTAGCATAAAGCTGAAACGCGCGCTCATTCTAACGGGAAGTTGAAATAAGAGCTTACAGGAAAGAGAAATTAACATAAAACTCTGTTAGTTAAAACTAAAACCTTACAACGTAAGCTATCAGGCTATCAGTTACAAGTGTCATCAGAACAGAGTGACAAGATTTTTGGTCACCCCTAACGAAGAATAATTCGTAAACGAATATATAAGCTATCAATATTTTAATAAAATTATTGCACTTAAAAAATAATGTCACATAACATAAAAATCTAATACTTTACCCCCTGCGGTGTATAAACACAAAGATAACAGTATAAATTCGATGCCAGTTTTCTGCCTAAGAGAAGAGTACATATAAATGCAAACAACTATACACTTGACCTTTATTAATGGGGCCCTCAAACTAATTACGGTCGATTGAGTTCTTGACTAATTTTATGTTTCACTTTGGAATGTTTTTCTTCTGTTTAGATTTATCTGCGAATGAAATTACCTGTATGATAATATTTAACAAAATTAAATGTTCAGAATTTTCATGCTATTCAGAATAATGTCAATTTAGAATCAAACGAAGTAGAAAACCCTTTATAAACAATACAATGAAAATATATGTGTGCTTTCAGTTTAAAATACATTTTGCTAATTTAAACTTAACCTTACGCCACGTAGATATTGAAAATTATATTAGAAGAAAAGTTTGAGTTAAACTAAATTGATGAATTGAAGCTTTAAGGAAAATATTTCAATTAGTAGACTATTTTCGTTTAGCAAACGACTGTTTATTTTAACTACTCTCATAGTAGACTTGCTTAGCAATCTATTAAAAAGCTTATTCCCACACTTTTATCTTATATGGGAATCTTTCAATTTAAAATCTTATTCTAGTAATCGATAATTCAAATACAACGTAAAATGCCATTGTAGTGAAAGGAAATTTTGATTCCATTTTCACACTTTACTTAAAAGCCTAAAAACCAATTGCATTTGAATTTTACTACGGCAATTAACATCCTTCTTTATTACACAATACTTGCGACTATAAGTGACTCGTGCTGTTAAATTCCGCCTGTTTGAATTAATTGGAGCCTGTTTGCCACGCTGATGGTTTTTGTTCGAATTCCGGATAAGTTACAGAAGCTTATAGTTGTCTAAAGGCTTTGCGAAATGGGGATACTTAATATTTATGGATCCAAAGCCCTCTCGTTCGATTCGAGGAAGGGAGAGGAATACTAGGCCCTCAAACTAAAACTTCCGGAATGCTTTCCATCATAGTTAATTGGTTTTGATATAGGTAATCTTCATGTGCTCCGCCTTAGTTATATAACTCGTTGTTTAATATCAAACTTTGAAATCGATATGAATAACATTTAATAAAAAGTAACGCAAAAATACTGTTATATGTCTTTATTATGCTGATAATTTACTTAAAGAAATGCAGTTTTCATTTTGATCAGAAATATTGCGTAAAATCATGTTATGATTCATCATATTTTTGATTTACACAGGGAGCTAATATACCAGAAATATTTTAAATGAACTCAAATTAGAAAATAGTTGTTTAAAAATTTCAAATAAACCAACAATCTTTGACGAAGGCCAGAACACAGAATTCTATCAACGACTGAGTTTTTTGCAGAATCTTCAGCAAGCTAATTTCGTAATTTGCCTCTTAAGAATGAAATCATTCAAATTTTTACCAAAGGTCTATTGTTCTCTAATAATTTCATAAAAGAATTGAAATAAAAGTTATCATAGTTGGATAACCTAACAAGACATCTATAATACTGGACTAAGATATGTAAGTTATTTTTTCTTTAAATCCGGCCATAAAATTATAGGAACATCTTTAACAGATTATAGCATAGCCTTTCGAGGTCGCATTATGATCAGGGTAGCTAAAGGAGTCAGAATCTGACAGTGATTTACTATATGTTTCAGTCAGGTTTCGAGTTAAATGAGGTGGACAAGTTTACGTGGTTGTGATCAAATTTTTTTCAAGTTGATTAAGAAAGAAACTCGTCAGCCACTTTCAGCTAGAAAAGCCCTCCCCCCCAAAAAAATGTCATTCTATCTTTCCACAAAAAATTCTTCTTTCCCAAAGTTATCTGAATTAAATGTTAAGCTTCTTTATTTAGGTACTGGTGGCTAATCTCTGAAACTAAACAATGCATGTAAAGCAAAAAAAAAAAAAAACAGCGTTATAAAGAAACAAATGGTGATCGAAATTTCCTTCAGTGTTACCGTGCTATGTTAAACTTGAAATCCTCTCCATTTGAAAGTATTTCTAGCTATAGAACTCAAGCAAATATTATTGCATTTCATCTTATGAATGTCTAAATCAAAGTATAAATAAACTGCTGATACTCAACCAGTGTATCTTCACCAAAATATATTTTTAAGGTAAAAATAATTTTTCTCCTCAATTTCAACAATTGACTCATTTCGATATAGCTATCTAGATTATTTCTTTTTAATTAAAAATTTCGTTTCTGTAATTAATTTTTACATTTTCATTTAAGAAATAACCATCCATTACTTCAGCATAACACGCATGAGAAGTTATATTATAACATAAAGTAATTTTCTGGAATAAGACATACCTTTCTTGGGCACGTAAGTTCGAAATAAATTATATGCCCAATGCCTTTGCGCAAATAAAAAAATCATGTTCGAGAGTTCAACTATATATGAAAACTTAGTGGATATACCGGATTTAATTTATTTTAACAAGTTTGAGAAATACTTGCTCCAGTGGCAATCAAATCCATAATCTTTCAGTTTAGCAGTTAAATGACCTTATCAGGTTAATTACTAAATCCTAATTTCAAATCTTCATTTGATATTAATCTTACTTTAGTAAGATGTATGCACCTACAAGTTAATAACTAATAAATGTGACTTAGGATAGTTCATTTAAACTATATTGTCAGCTTTCCTCTTTCCCCATATTGACGAAAAACAGTTATGAGTATGATGGATCATAATATAGATGCTGTCATATCGGTATATAAATTTATATTATTCATGTCTTTGGCTCTGTTAACTATATGGCACTTTTAATTCTTTAGCTTTATATTATGGTTAAGTTGTCAAATAATTAGAGAAACTCCTATTATTGACTTAAATTATTTTCTGATACTAGTACTAAAGCACACAAAATAATCTCTTAATTTTTATATTATTTTCTTACAGATTTACCTGAAGCAGACTTGTGCAAGTGTGGACTCTAGGAGAAATATAAAATCTTTCGTTCAGCTTTTAAGCTTCTTTCCGCATTGGGTTGTTATTCAAAAAAGGAAAATATCTTCAATTAAATTTTCAGATTTAATCAGTCTAACACCGATTAACAAACCGAGAGGTTTAAAGGTAATAAACGCACTTTTTAATAATTTAAATATTTTTAATAATGTGTATAATTGATAGCAAGTTACACGCATTTAATTTATAATATACACTTCAGATAATTTTTGTGAACATTTTCAATTTTTTTCTAATTAATGAAAGATGTTCGTAACTCCATAAGTCACGCGAATGGGCAATTGGTACAGAATCAATCCTTCTTTAATTTTTATGTTGCTTTATACTTTTACTTCCTTGTACGAAATGAAGGAAGCATTATAAGTCCGAGAATTTTGGGTGTCATATTCGAACGGAAATATACACTTTGACCGTTCCCGAATCCCCTTGGACGAATTTTTTTCCTGACATCTGTACGTACGGACATAATAAAGGACTCTTCTTTCCAAAACTGATTGTAAAATCGATTTAAAATGGATTCAAAGGGGATATTTTTCGTGACATCTGTACGTATGCATCTATGTATCTAGCATAACTCAAAAATAATTAGCCGTAGAACAATGAAATTCTGTCTATGGGATTGCTATAATACCTAGTTCTGCCTTTGTCCTTTTTATTGCAATCGGCTAAACCAAATGTACATATATAATATTTACCCACCCCCTTACATTGCTTAAAAGTCCTCACCCGGCCTTTATTTTCGCAGTCTCTAATCGCAGGCATATACTTTCAATTACAGAAGTGTTATAAATGACGACAATTTCCATGTTTTGCCAATGTAAAATTTAAAAAAAAAAAGTTAATTTTAGACAAACAACGAAATCTAACTTTTAATGCGGCCTTCCGGTTTCTATACTTGGGAAAATTTTACACTCGTTGTGAAATTATAAATTTATAAGAAGTTTGACTCCCGTATAACAAAATTTAATAGGGATATTTTATTTGAAAATCTGAAATATTTTATCTCATTTTCAACTTGCCTTGATAGATCGATTAATTCAGTTAGAAAAATGGGAGGAAATAAGTTTAAATAAAGAGCAGCAAAAAATGTACACAATTTAATAAGCCGTACAAGGAAGTTGTGTGATATCCGAATCAGATTTTTCAATGTTTTAAATACTTTCATAATTTAGGTTTTTAAACTGCTTTCCGTGATATACGTCTGTAATCTGAAATTCTTAGAGTGTAGTTCACCCTCGTTCTCAACTCCTCAGCCTCAGCCTCCTTTTCAGCAATCCAAAAGAACTTCCACGTTTCTCTCGAAGGAGGTGAAGGGAGGAATTATAAATTGGGTTTTTTCTTTTGAATAATACACCAAAACTAATTTTTTCATTTATTCTTCTAAGACCTGGGAATAACTGCACGTAATAACAAAATAATTCACATAATCATTATACTGCTTCAAATGCTGAATTATAAACAGATAAAATCCGAGTAAAAATTTCACTTGGAGGGTTCAGTTTTTGTATGGTTGAAATACTGCGCAGAAGCTGAAAAATGAATTACTGAGGCGGAAATTAAACCAGATAAATAAACAGGGAAATTTTCTTCTATATTTACTTCTGTTGTAAACTCCACTATGCTACCTATTGGCACAGATACGTAGTATTGAGACAGGAAAGCTACTACTGCCATTTTCAAACGAAAAATTTTCCTATAAAGATAACCTTAAAGGAAAAAGTTCTAAAGACATAATCTCTGGATAGGTACTGAATTCTGGACTTCTAACTCTGCTAGCTCAAACTACATTTAAACACAAACATAATTCGGAAGCTTCGAGTATACAATAACATTAAAACTGATAATTTCTACTTAGGCTAAGATGCGGAAAGATTCAGCTTTCTCTACATGACTTCCTTGACTTCCCTTTCAGTTACATAATCTGGTTTTTTCACTCTTCACAATGTAAGTTAAAATACGAATTGCAGATATTAATTAGCTGAAGAATTTTATATCTTTCTTCCGAAAGCATAGCTAAAAGTAATATCAACATGATTATCTTTCTGGAGAAGAGCACAAGACGTTAAGACACGAACTGCAAAAACTTTGAACGATGGTAATGCAGTAATACCTCATTGCAAATTGCATTTCAGTGGAGGCAGATGAAATTATCTCGTTTGTTGAAATTAGGAAATGAGATATTATTTAGTTTTGTGTCTGATCACGAAAAGAAATATAATTAACACCGAACTGTTACAGTGACTGAAGCTTTGTTTTGAGAACGGCCTCCGTTCTCTCTATTGATAACAAAATACTCATTATAAGCCCCTTTTGTGTCCCATACTCACCTACGTCTGTCCTGTTTGGGGTTATACTAGTAACACCAATAAGCAAAAATTGCAAGTTCTACAAAATGTGCTGCTCAGAGAGGCGGTGAATTGTCGTTGGTTCATTAGGAACTCTGCAGTTCACCGGGAGCTTAAAATTCCTGAAATACGAACTTTACGTTGCTACACTTGCTGAAAGGTTTTATATGAAAATTTCTGACGTGCGAAACAGCACGATGCCTGTGTTAAGCTATAATTACGAAAGCAATGATAATCGTAGAAGGCCACTTGCGGTTCTTCGACATCTAAATCAATAATGTTCTCTTTAAATTTTACTGTAACTTGTTATATAAATATTTCTGCTGTCTTTTTGCTTTGTATCTGTATTACGTTTATTATTTTTTACACACTGTATTACTACCCACACACTATTACTATTAGAAACTGGTTTTATGGAATAATGGCATTTCTTTTAATTTGTCTGTTATTGCTATTTGATCTTAGCTACAAATCTGCGCACATCCTTCAAATTCTACGGCTGATCAGCCACAGGTGTTGCTTCCTTCGAACTCATTACGTGCTTCGATGCTTACAGACTAGACTACCCTATACCTATGTTATTATCGTACTACAAACTGTATCTTGTGTTCGCCCATTTAACAAATTTTCTGGGAACTCATTAGTAACCGAAAATCGTTGTTGATATTACCCCGGGTTAGCAATAAAACGCGGGCTCCCACTAGCGAACCATCCAGTTTGCCTGAGCCGAAGCCTTATTTTGCGAAGTACTGCTATTGAGTACAAGAAAACTATGGGTAAGGTCGACTTAACAGGCGAAGATTATAACATTCCATCAGTCGGATACAAGGTACGATAGGGACAGTCTGGAGCCCTAGGCACAGCGCGTTGCTTCAGGGTAAAAACTTTGCGACTTCCCTTAGCATGTTAGTAACTGAAATTCAATAGCTCCTATTTATACGGTCAAATACAATCGAAAGCTTTAGGTCCATTTAAGATTTCAGTAATTATGTATAAAAGACTACAAGAAAGTTATGCAGATGATACCTCTACGATGAAAATACTCTAAAATTAAAAGGAAAATTTAGTCACTGAAAATGACTCTAATGCTTAAGAATTGGTAATAAAAAGAAAAACAAAAGCATTTAGGAAATTCTTCATTTTAAAAGATTTTAAAAACTTATTAATGAAGAATTCCGGATATATTTTACTGGGAAAAGAATAAGGTTTTATCATAGCATGAAAGGATTCTTGTCATCCAATGTATAAAATTATTCCCATTCTTTTTTTTTTACCACCAAACGTGCTATCAGTCTCAAATTTTATTTTCACCCATATCACCACGTATTATTTATAAAGAAATTATATAGAGAATATAAAAAAGAATATATGGCAATACAAATAAGAAGGATGTTGCCACCAAGTGTCATATCTATGCACAATCCTTAAAAATACATACAAGAAATATAATATAATATAATATTTACAAGAAATATAATACAATATAATATAATATATACAATAAATAAATAAATATACATGTATATATTATGTTTGCTCTCTCTCTCTCTATATATAGAAAACGTAAAAAAGTATGACAAAACAAGTAAAAATGTGTTGCCACCAAATTCAACCGCTATGTATTATTTTTAAAGAAATAATGTAGGGAATATTAAAAAACGCATGGCAGCGTTCAACATTTTATCGGGAATACTGCAAAGATACCAGATATAAAATATTTTAACTTTCACGCACCAGTTTGCTGCCATTTGGCGAAGAGTTGGATATTTAATTTTTTAAAATTTAATCTGCATGTTATATATTAATATACTAAATGATTTAAAATCAATAAAAGCGGTTCTTTACTTCTTTTTTAAATTACAAGCTGGACCATAAAATTACTTTAACTGGATTTCTTAAGAGCAATACTTTTTTTAATAGTATTCCTCCTTTGGCCGTGCCAGCGGCTATTTAGTTGAAAAGTGAAACGACCAACAAAAGTGATATTGTGATATCATAAAAATGAGGTTCCAGATTAATAGCCCTTTTGAGCAAAAAGGTGTATTGCAAATCTTACACACTCTATAGGGAATTCTGAAAATATGATTTTGCTATTGAATTTTATGTAGTCTAAGGGCGAAGAAAGTGATGTTTAATAATAAAGTCAAAAAGACAGAATAGTTAGAATAGACAGAATAGTGTCAGCAGGAGTGAGTCGAAAAACATATAGATAAACTGAAATTTCAAGGATATTGTAAAAAACCATAACAAACTTCTGCTTTGATGTTAAAATCTGAAACTTTCTAGATTTTCTTTCTTTATCCCATTTTTTAAAAAAAAATTATTTCATTTCTTTGACTTTTTACTATTTTTTGACACGCTTCATTCATTTTAATATTATATATATATGTATATATATATGTATATATATATGTATACATATATATGTATATATATATGTTACTGTGAAAGACCGAAATTGGAGAATGTCGACTTTCACCGGAGAATGTCAACATTCAGCAAATACGTAGGTTAAAATCGAATATAACATTGCATTCTTGTACATTCGGACCCTCACCGGTGTATGTCGACAATCACAGATATGCTCTGGTGTAGGTAAAAAAGAGAGGCGACTGGCTGTTTCCCATAAATGCAGTTGTAAAAGCAAGGGCCTCTTGTGCAATTCAAAGTCTCATAATAATTTAAGTTGTTGCAATTAATCAGATTTGAATCACATAATTTAGTAAGTTTTTTATTACTATTATTTTATTTTCTCATTTACTACGTACTGTATAATTAAGTAAGTTTTTTAACTTCTATTATTTTCCTTTCTCATTTTGAATGTATTGTGTGTTTTAAGTACTTGTGTGTTTTTTCGCGACTGAATTACGGAGAAGAAAATATAATATTCTCATATATTCAACATTCACCATTAGTACATGGTGAATGTCGACATTCACTGGTGTAAGTCAGAAATAAGAGTATTTGGAAAATATTTCGGACAAACACCAAGCGACTATGTGAATGTTGACATTCACCAGTGAAAGTCGACATTCTCCAGATTTTGGTGTTTCCTCGTAACATATATATACATTTTTTTTAATTTGTGGCCCACCAGCGGCCGGAGCATTAAAGTAGTAGTTCGGCTCAGCAGCAAATCCAGGAGAAAAAGCTGGCTACATGGGAGTGTTTCTCATGTGTAATGTGAATGCAAGCGAGTTTCCTTAAAACGTCCTAAACGAAATTATCCAATTTATTCAAGTAAATATTTGTCGAGCGCTTTTCCATAATTTAAATAATCTTAATACTTTAAGTAATTCGCTGGAAAGGCAGTTTCTTATAAAAATATTCAAATTAAAATAATTCGATGCATGTTTTGTTGTTATACGTTGTGTATATTCAGGTACATATTTTCAATCAGGTAGCTTAAGCAGTTATCTATTCCGAAAAATTTCAGTTTGTAAAAGAGCAGGAAAAAATTTGTGGGGTTTTATTTAATTTTCTTAACAGTTAATTTTATTTTGAAGTGACCTTTCCTATTACTCTTGTTTTCAACCCATGCTTTGTTGCTAGAATGAGACTCGCGTGTTATTCAGAGTCATGTAGAAAGATACTATTTAGGCTGGCGTCTGAGTTACTTCAGACAGAGCGTGCTATGCCTTTTGGCCACGTTTTTTTTTTCTGTTCTACTTAAGCTTACTATTTTACGGCCTTGCATATTAATTGCCGTTTAGTCTACGTCGGTGGTAGGACCAAAAACCAATTACGCGTTAAAATATCACTGTGAAGCTTCGGCTAATTATTCAACTTAAGTTTAGTTTAATTTTACATTTCTATTTTGAGGTACCACCAAATTATTTTACATTTCTGTTTTGAGTTGCCGCTAAAATTATTGGAGAAGATTTGTAAGCGCCAGGAGTGCCATCCGCAAATACGTTACTTGAGTTGAATAAAAGGCTGTTTTCACCCTTTCCTACGTATTGTCACTGATACAGTTGAACTTAGCCAATAGTCGCTTCAGTTTAAGTAAAGATCTAACCGGCAAAAATAAGTTCAGTTTAGCTAAAATCTTACAAATTTGTTATTAAAAAATATAGGAACTTTAATTTTTGTTTTTAAATAAATCGCAGAAGTTGTAAAATCACGTGCGTTCTTTTTTACTCTACCTGTCAGTCTATTAACAATCTTAACTTCAACAATTTCGCGGAAGGATTTTCTTTTATTGCAATTAATATCAACACAGTAGCTTAAATCTGTTACACCAAGCACCAAATATTAAAGATTACCTTCCTGTAGCTAATAATACTGTGGTAAATATCTCCTTATAGTAGTTGTATAGAACAATTTTAATTTTATTTGCATACGGACAAAATTACAACATACGCACTCTTTGTTAAAAGTTACCGAATCGGTTAACTGCTATCAGTACGACACAATTTAAACCTATATACTTTCACAATTTAAATCAGTACGACACAATTTAAACCTTCAACCTATATACTTTGTTAAACAATTTAGCAAAGTATATAGGTCGAAGAATTCTTAATAAATATGCTTGTGAATTCTTAAAAACGAAAATCACTCAAAATGACATTTCTTACTTTTAATACAAGTTTTGGAATTTGATTGGTAACTTCTCACTCTTAACAGTTTTTGTTAACATTCTAAGTATATCCAGTGTACATATATGTAATTCTATTTTTACACAACAAATAAGCCTTCCTCTCCCTTCCTCTCCAAAAAAAAAAAAAAAACTCTGGAAAAGTGTCATAATATTCAAATAGAGAGCTGTTTTCTTGATGTTTCGTTTGCCTTTTCATATTTATACATGCCTTTAGATGAAGGAAAAACACATGAATTTGAATTGATAAACCAGATGACGAAAAACTGTAAACTGCTTATGCAGTTTTACTTGATCCGAAACGTGTAATTAGTCAATTTCCCCTTCAAGACGTAAAGCGAGTTATCGCTATGTCTGGAATAACTACAAAATCGTAAAAAGATCTGAGCAACCTTTTAATTTAAACAGATCTAGAGCATAAATACATTTTCTTGCACTAATAATATCATCCACAGCTCGTGGTGGTGCAACTAAAGGAACGGTGAAATTTAAGTTAAAACGTGGAACAGTAGTCAGTGACTACACAGTTACGCTAAGCTGGCTCAGTAATTCTAACCGCAGCGTCAAATTCAAAATGTCGTCAGAGATATAACGCAAAGTCGAATAACTGCAACTGCCAAAGCTAGCAGAAGCTAAACATAGTGTGCACGCTCAGCAAAATTCCAAAATTTTCAGTTTAAATAACAGCTAACTCAAAAAAATTCTGGTGAGGAAAACGAAAGGGAGAGCGTTATAGTAAAGATTCAAATCGTAAAAACCTTGTTAATTTAAATAATAATAAACGTACTTACCTATTAGCACAGTTTAACAAATTTACATTACATACAAAGAGTCATAAAATCATAAAGTCGTAAAACCTACGTAGGTTAGGTTAGTTAAATAATACAAAATGCACGAGAACTATCTTCGGGGAGGACTTACTAATGGAAATACCTGATGTGGACACACATGATTTTCTTGATGATTTTCTTTTTCTTCACATGATTTCTTTTCTTTTCCACATGATTTGATTAAATTGTACACATTTTTTGTTATATTTCATTTAAACTTATTCATTCGATTTATTCTAATTTAATTAACAGATCCCTTAAAGCAAACTGAAAGAAACATCGGAAATTTGCAAATTCTTAAATTAGATCACCTTCGTTTTCTGCTCACTTTTTGTCATACGAGAGTTAAACTTTTTATAATTTTATTTTTCATAAAAAATGTAAATTTCCCAAATATAAGTATAGGAACCGGGACATGTCATTAAAAGTTAAATGTTCTTATTTGTCGAAATTTTTATTTATTTTTTCTCTTTTAATTTGACGTTGTCAAAACATGAATATTTTCCTGATTTAAAACATTTCTGTATTTGGAAATATATGACTACGAGCAACGATAGGCCGGATACGAAAATAAAAGCCGGGTAAGGAATTTTAGGCCGAATAAGGGGGATGGGTGTATCTTATAAGTTACTTCATTAAACTAAAATTTTACTAACTTTCTAAAAGGAGATAATATACTGAATAGTCCATTAGTAAACAAAAAGTACCGCCCCGCCGTTGACGAGTGAAAACGTGTTTCACTGCGCTCCGTGAATTTATGTCTATAATTGCTGTTTTTCCTGCAGTGTCTATGAAATTTTTGATTTTGTTGCGTGCATCACAGCTTGAGGATTAGAAGGATATAAAATTTTGGTGTGTAGAGTGATTTTTAGTGATTTCATAAGCAATTTTGTGGAAAAGACACGTCCCGCAAAAAGGACGTAAGTGTGTACACCTGTGCCCCTCACCCTCGACGAGACGCCTGTCGCTAGCCAGCACGTGGTCATCGTACTAGGGTTAAGAGTTGCTTGAAATTTCGCTAAGTTCAAAAAAGTGTTAATCTGGTTAAAAATCGATATCTTGGATACTATCAGAGCCACGAAGTTCTACTGAAGACTGCCAAGGTAGGAATTCTGCATTCTGCATTTCTATTCTTTCCTTGAGCGCCTAGGGACTTTTTTTTTTT
>KK114668.1:5761-61496 GCA_000611955.2 Stegodyphus mimosarum
ACCCCAGCCCGAGCTCCACAAACATACACAAACACTCTCCTCTTCTAATTCATTGTCATCTAAGTTTAACTTACACTTAAATTAAAAATTTAATTGGTTCTCAACTCCAAATTTCCTGTAAGCAGGATGTTTTATTTCATCCATGTTTTCGTTACTTTTTATTTTTTCTGTACTGTACTCTCTATCTTTCCCTTTCAACTCTTTCCTATCTTTGATTTTGAATTTTTTATGTTTTACTTTTCTTTAAACTTCAGACCAATGATTATAACCACATGACTACGGTTTCCTAGCATGTGCTAATATGAGGTCTGTTCTCATTTAAACTAATTTTTTAACAGATGGCTCATGGTTAGGATATATTGTTCCTTTTTATCGACGGGGAATGTTGTGTGTGGGGGGGGAAGAGAGAGAGACAGTCTACATGTCCTACACTACTATTCCTGCGCTATTCACTTATCTGCATTTTCTAAATGCACGGGCAACGCCGGGCGGGTACAGCTAGTACTTCATAATTTTCAAACTTTTCTTCGTTTTTCTTTCGTCACAAAATACAGGGTGTTTATAAAGTCCCGGACCTATTTTGATGTTTAATAACTCATAAAATAATGAAGATATAAACAAACTTATGGCATTTATTGATGGAATAACTTATATTTTTTCCTTTTCAGGTTTGAATATCTTTACTTTTGTAAATATCGTCTGCGCGTGTGGCTAATTTCAGATAATTTCATTTTCCAGTCTAAATATCTGTACTTTTCTAAATGTCGTCTGCTTATTAATTGCATTTTTCTCTCTTTTGTTTTTGGCATGTATTGCAAAACCCCCGCGAATACTGTGAAGTACAAAGAGATTCCCCAGAGGTTAATGTGTGCTGTGGATTAATGCACGACCGAGTCATTGGGCCTTTCTATTTTTCAGAAAAGACGGTCTCATCAGTCGTATACTTAGAAATGTTGGAAAACTTCGTATTTACACAACTAGAAGAGCTTCAGCCACATGTCATTTTGCAACAAGATGGGGCACCACCTCATTGGGGTACCATCGTTCGTAGTTCTTTGAATGACCATTTTACAGGAAGATGGATTGGGCGAGGAAGTCCAATTCCTTCGCCATCCAAATCACCTGATATAACGCCGCTGGGCTTTTTTCTTTGGGGATTTGTAAAGGACAACGTTTACAGGAGGAGAGTGTCGAACATTGATGACCTAAAAGCCAGAATTACAACCGCAATAGCCTCTGTGGATGCCAACATGCTTGCCGGTACCTGGCATGAAATTGAATATCGACTTGATATTCTCCGTACGACGAAGGGGGCACACGTGGAAGTTCATTGACAAGGGTCATGAAACTTTTTGAGTCTATCTAACCATTTATGTTATTATTACATCAAAATGGGTCCGGGACTTTATAAACACCCTGTACATTGAAAGAAATCAAATACGTGACTATTTTTGGTCTTTTAGAAAATTCCATGAAAAATTTTAAGCGATAAGATTTTATTCTTTTAGGATTTATTTTCCAGCTGGATTATAAGATAAGGACTTCTTCATTCTTCTGACAGTAAATCAATATGCATTCAAATTTACTAATCATATAAGCTATCAGAAGAGTGCTATGCAAGAAGAAATAGCTGCGTAAAAATTAAAACAAGATAAAATAAAATAAATTGAAGTGAATCAAAATTAAATTGCTTACGGACTTTAGGCAGTGTAAAGCCAATAGCTTTACGCTCTTTATTTTAAAATTATATTAATGCAAATGCAGTTAAATAAATGTGCACATGTTTTTATGGTGAGAGTAATTAATTATGAATTACTCATACTTCTAATTAATTTTAAATACTGAAAAACCTTAGAAGTTAGAAATGTAAATACGTTTGATGATAAAAAAGGGAAAGAAGAAAGAATTTCTGCCGATAAATAAAAATCACCGAGTGGATTATTATCCCGAAAGGACGTTAGTCTAAAAGGGCTATTAATCAGCATTTTGCGTTGAATCACTTTTCAGATTGTTGCCACAAATATTATCGTCCTGTATTATATTTAAAGAAATTAAATAATGATGAACCTGCATGAATGTGCGCGCGTTTTTCGCATTGTGAAAAATCAAAGATACTTAAAGCCATCAAATTTTGATTAACGTTGTCCTCCATATGACTATGGGCCCCTGATAGCTCGAATTTGAATTTCAGATTTGTTTTGTTACCTATTTCATATTTAAAAAACTCAACAATTTCAATGCGAGAAAAAGCAACATTGTACGGAATAAAATATTTTTATCTCCAGCCCGTGAGACTGTTTATCGGACATTCTAAAGATACGCTGTTTTTAAATATTTTTAGCCCAAAGGATCGTTAGCCTAAATGCCCTAGAAACGTCTATGTGTCTGTAATTGAAAAAAAAACCCTTTGCAGGTAACCTAAAATCTGAGAGCTTTCAGATTTTTTTTATATATTTTTATTTATTAAGAATTTTTTCATTCCTTAATTGTTAAATTTAAATTAAATCTTTGAAAATCTTTCTCGCTTAATTAGCCTACTATATTGTGCATCATTTTTGATTCATACATACGTAATTTTACTTCTGTTAATTTAAAGTTATGACTTAAAAGTTCACTTTTGTTAAAGTTCACTTTTATTAATTTAAAGGTTTGTTAATTTAAAGTTATTTTATTACAACTTATTTTATCACTATTTTTAATGCTGCAAACTTTGAAAAAATTAGGGAACGTCAATATTCTTATTTGAGCGATCTTCTACTGATGATACAGCAGTAGATTCAGAGAATGCTAATGCCACTCAGTTATTCTGAATTTTGCATGAACCTACCGAATAAAAAAAATTCCTGACATATTATTTTTATTTTGGACTACTACGTCACTTTCCTGTATTTCAGATATTTTGTTGAAACATACTAGAAATGATTGAATAGCGAGTAACTAAAAGCGATCTTTGTCTGAAATAGAATTTAAACATAATAAATTACGAAAGTATTCACTTGGTTGGATTACATTGGATAACGGCCTGTTAATATCTAAATTAAACAAGAACAATTAACTTTTATTAGATTTAGTACATTGAGTACTAGTATGACAGTTAAAGCGATATACTAATTTAAGTTTCAAAGTCTATCGAATGGTTTTAATCAAGGTTTGATCCATGTCTGAAGAATTCGGATAACTTATTCCTCTTACGGAAATTAGTTTCAGCGAAATTTCTGCTGCAAATCATTTAAATAGGTTGAATGCTTTTCCTCTCTATCTCCTCCCCCCCCAATATAATTTTATCAGAAATGTATCAGTTGTAGGCGTGTAGTATCAGTTGTAGGAGAAAGAAGTGAAACAATCTGGAATCATTTAGCGACATTTATTGATAACCATTTGCAACTAAAGTTGGCGGAAGTAATTAAGCTTTAATAATTATGTTTATTTTAATTTAATTCGTTCCTAAAATTTAAGTTTTGTTAACTTTAAGCAACAAATTTCTTTTTTTTTGTTCAGCGACTTATTAAAGGGATGACAAGCCAGGCACTTGAAGAAAGAGTTGGGCTTTAACCCTTTAACAGTTATAAAAGAGCTCAGAGTGTATTCCAGTTATTTACCGCAGTGGACGCGAACGAACAAGCTCGCATTACTAATTTACGTCTGACAGATATCGAACATATTTGAGAAGAAAGAATAGTTAATTTCGAAACCTCCGAAGGATTAATCCTTTTAATGTAGTGGGCAATATATGTCGAATTGAATTAATAAAGTAAGCCTCCACTGTACTAAATCCTTGGAACTGGAAACAAGATTTCATGTGTTTGGAGTACTTCTTATGTAAATAAAGAATACCTGGAAATGGCGCCAAACACAAAAGATGAAATTCATTTATGTTTCTGATTTTATCTTATAAACACAGTTAGCTTCGCATAACTTTCTCAATAATAGTTTTAAATAAGAAACAAAATTAATGTGCATTTGAAATATCGAAAATTAATGATACCTTTGTCTTAGTCACCTATATGGACAAATGGCGAGAAGGTCTGTTTCCTCTAAACAAGCCGGAAAAAGAAATTGTGTTTTGTTGCAAGTAATTCTTCCTATGACTCATTACACGAAATTAGATCAGAAATATTCTACATGTCATCACTGGTACTCGAAAAGTTTCAGATTTTTAAATATCCAGACTTCAGGTATTCATCAGAAGTGCCACTTTCACTACAAACTAGAAATCAAGATCATGAAATACACTGAATACATTATTATTATTCATACGTTATTTATATTCAGTGAATGAACATGATATTATGAATATGTTTACGTAAACTTAAAATAGAAGAAACATCCAGGCAACAGCATATACTGAGCTTATAGAATCCAAATTACTCAGCAAATGAGGGAATTAGCTTGCAGAGTCTCTATCCACATTCAAGCGCTAGAACTTGCAGACCAAAACAAAAATCGAAAAGCGGCGCGAGGGATACGACTCGCGTGCCGGCGTCGAATCGGGATCACCCACCGACAACATCTCCCTTCCCCTCCGGGACACCCACCCCTCACCCGGGGGGCCACGCGATCGAAGCCCTGCGCGCCGCCGTCGCCACAAAAGATCCTGGATCATAACCTTTGCTTCCCACCGCATTTGAGACTCCCGTTTTTCCAGCCCGGAGCGAACAGTTTTTCCCGTTTTTCTCCCAAGTTTTCCCTTCAGGGGCATATATTATTATTATATTATTATTACCATAGTACATCTCTCCGGCTTTTCTTCTTTTTTATTTTTTTATGTTGGGATTTTTTCTGACATCCATTCCTTTTTGCCGTCCGGATATCCGCGATTTCTTGGAAAGTGAAGACTGTCTTTCGGGCCATCAGCGCACCTTTGCGCTTTTGTGTTTACAGGTTTGTAGGAATGTTTTGAGTTTTGTTTGTGATTGTGATTGTCCGGTTTTTACTCTGGTGTGTTTACCTTTGTTAAGTTCCACGTTTATAATTTCGCGAACGATAGTTCTCCGCCATTCACTTACGATTAGGAAATTTAGAGGTTTAACTATGTCTGACTTGTTGATACTTGTGTGTTTACATTTTTCGTCAACATGTAACGAAAACAATGCCTAGAATAATATAATTAATTAAAAAAATTTCTTCATTTTATTTTTATGTAAGAATTTTCTGAATCATTTACAGAAAAAATATAGGTGATATGCATTTTTTGTAATTTAATTTTGGGCTCATATTTTCATAAACATTCAGGAAGTAACTCTAGATTGTATTCATTGCATTAAATCACAGTTTATATGATTTGTTTGCATGTTTTAAAGAAAATTTAATGCAATCTGCTTTTTATTATAAATCATAATTTTTTACAGATTTATAATGTTATCGGATGACATTTGAAAACTATGTAATTTTCTAAAAATTTTATTAGAATGCTATTCCTTTTAAAATATTTCACTAGAAATTGAATTGTTAATTATACCTACTCGTTTTGAAAATATAGGAAGAACTGACTTATTTAATTCAACAGCAGCCAATTTCCTAGAAATATGTGGTATATGGCCAACTCAAAAATAATTAATTAACGAAAACTGGATACTGTATCCGACATTTATGGGACTCCTAAATGTTTTAAAACGTTTTGCTTTCAAGATTTTGTAAACGCTTCTTTTCTCTTTGAATCTGTATTTTCCATTTTGGAAAAAATATGTAGCTTTTCGCTGGCTTTGATTCAAATGAAAAAGCCCGCTGCCCCTTGAGAAACGTGTTATTAATTTTTCAAAAAGCATACAGTGTTTCCAAATGAAGTGAATACAAAATAAAATTTAATTTCTGCTAACTCATTAAGCGCAAAAGTTTCATCGTAAATGAGCTGTTGCACTGAATATTTACCCAAAGCTTATAACTGCTATTAAAATGTCTCTATTATCCGAGTATCAATTATCAGCATGCCGTTTATCTGATGGCATTTAAACTGCTTTAGGCAAAGACATAGATAGATTGCAGAAATATCCGTAAAGCACATGTATGGACAGAGAATTTGCTGGGAATTCATTTCAATCGCTTTTCTTCTAGATTTTGAAAGTTTAGTTCTTGAATCACAAAGATTCTAAAACACACTTTCCACATATTTTGCATAAAAATAATGACATTTCCCGCATAGCATTGCTATTCATTTAGTTCAAATCCTGTTTGATTGTTGGGAAAGTAATATTATTATTTTTAATAATAACTATTAATGAATTAAAGTTTTATCCAATTATTATCCTACAAAGTATGAGAAAATAAATTTTAGAGTATGATCCTAATTTGATAAAAATGATAATTCATCATTGCTCTCCACCTACTTTTTTTAATATATATGTATTTCATCCAAAGCTACAAATACTATAATATTTTAGAGACTTTTAATTTCACCTAAAAATTGCAACGTCGTTCAAATTATCAATTAAATAGTTAAGATAAGCTTATCATAATCTCATCGTTTTAGTATTTGACGAAGTTAAAATTGGAAAATTTCATTACCATTACGAATTTCTATTATTCTTTCATGTTGACCTAAGGGCACTGTAACAAAATACTTTCACATTTTAACTAATTAATAGCACTTTCCATAATTAACCAGCAATAATAACTGATTTTAAATAACAACAATAATAGAAACAAAAAATAACAACAAACAAAACTGACTCCTTCCTTTTTCTTTCAGAAATTTATGCACATCGCTATATATATTCAAAGCACAGGTGTAAATTTATTACTTTGAATGTTTAAAATTTATAACATGTAATTATACCTAATTAGTTCTGAATTTTTCTTTGGAAATAAATGCATTTATTGCTGTAGCACTGTCGTAAATACTGTTGTAAATATTTTCAAGCTTTCTTCTCCTAAGACAAAATGAAATAAAATTCCTTCAACAAATGTCTTTACTAGAACACGCTTTACAATTAATTATATTATTACATAAAGTAAAATTCAAATTATTCATCTATGCCAGAAAAGATACTTTTTATATCTTAAATCAAATTTTCGATTTCTGTTTGGCACATTAAATAAGTCGATACAACAAGAAGCTTATAATAGTTGCAAGTTTGAGATAAGTTTAAAAAAAATTAGAATTTATTGAAAATAATTACAAAAAACAAGTTTTTCTAACATGTAACGTAATTTTTGTCTGGCTATATACTTGAAATTGTATTAATAATATTTTATCATAGAAAGTATTTTTCTTTCTCTTTCATTAACTTTTTAGAAATAAATTTCTTAGAAGTGGGTATTATTATCAGCTATTCTTAATTTATTGTTTGAGAAGTTAAAATTTTTAGAATTGCTTAAAAAGGAAAATTTCCGTTATTAAAATGCTTAGAGTTCTAAACCTTTTACATCTATTTAATAGTAATACGTTTTTGATTAATTGCGCGGCCTGCATTAATAATTCAAACTTAATTCTTACATCACTGTCATATAAAAAATAAGTTTAATTTCAGCTTAAATTGCGTATAAATAAGTTGTTACTGAAAATTTGTTTTTCCCTTCTCAAAGTTTCCTTCATTTCATTTAAAGAGTAATAGATAGAGTTATATGAAACAACATTTATTGTCATACTTTCTGATTTCCTTATAATTTGTTCTATAAGACTTAATTAATATAAACTTTAATTAATACTAGTTATCCTCATATGACATTGAAATTTTTTTAAGTTAAAAAAATTAGGAAAGAACAATTTATATAAAGCTTACAATATTAAGGAGAGTATTATACTTGTTATTTAATATTTAGTCATTTATAATAAATAAATAGTAAAATTTATTATGAATTATCAAATTTTACCAATATCAGATATATTTAGTATTATGCAAAATAGCTGTCAACTCTGATGTCAGAATAATAAGATATCTGTATATTCTGCAATGATATAAAACATAATTTAAATTCTGAATTTCTCTTGCTATGTTCTATTTATCAGTTTTCAAAATCTTTGTGATAAATGTGAACATATTCAAAATTCATTACTATAGTAAATAAGACTAAAAACGCCAAATTTTCAGTTCTATATTACGGTTTTACTTCAGATACGCAAAACTAAATGTTTTCCTTTCAAAATACTGAAAAAAAAAAAAAAAAAAAAAGAAAGTCGTAAAAAGGGTATTTAAATTGTTTGCAACATAATAGCATTGCATTCAAGAATCGTAATATCTGTAAATAACTAAAAATAATAAATGAATTTGTTGTTCCTTTTGCTATATTTATTTGGTAAACAAAAACGAAGCAACAATAGAGATAATCCAAGGAAAAAGAAAATTACATTAGTTTTTTCATGCAAATACAGCATGACCATCACATAGGTATATTTCAATATTTTGCAAAACGTTTCAAAATCGAGATAATTTCCATTTATAAGCATTTTGTGTCAGCCTTCAAACTAGGAAAGTTTTTTTATATGCTACTTTTGTAAAAAAGACGAATACACGAATATTTATCATTCATGTAGACGAATGTTACGTTACAAATAAACGAATATTCTTCATTCTTTTAGTACATGAATAATAAGTTAAGATACTTTTTAAATGAAACATCGCCTATTTTTAATATTAGCGAAATACTTCATGCATTTCAGAGAATCTTGCAGATTTCTTAGAGCATATTATTTCGATCAGCATTATAGGCCTATCAGATTAGAAAACAGCTGTTGCAGCTTCGACTCAGACTGCTTTTGCATACCCACATTGAAAAAGTCAAAGATCTCAATTCAAAGAGTTTCTCAGCAGATCGAAAATGTTGCTTCTCATATGGTGATATAGATAACTCGTTGAAAAGAAGATAGAGGCTGATTATAACCTTCTTTTGCCTGTTTGAGCGATAAAATATATTCGCTTTCTGTGCGAAGCTACTGTGCAAGATTGTAGGAAATGTTGCGACGATTATTTCCGAATCCAATAGGAATGTAAGATTGCTTAAACAGCAAAATTATCTTGTGCAGAATAATTTTATTCTTTGAAAACGATATCTGGCTAGCAGTCCCTCGAAAGTATTGTTCTGAATTTAATACCAATAGATGCAATTTTGTTTAATTTACGAATTCAAGTCGGCATGTATCTCTAAAATGTATCAAGTTGAATGATATTTAAAAAATATAACGCAAAAAGAAAAACTTAAAATAACATAAAAGGTTGCTGCAAAAGACGGAACTTTAACTATGATAATTTAAAAATTACATATTATTGCAATGATAATTTAATTTTGAAAAAGTGTTGAAATTAAACTGAGTAAAATAATTATCTTATAAATAAGCATTGAGTATGTTTTAATTTTTATCATTTAAATATATGAGTATGTTTTAATTTTTTATCATTTAAATATATATATAGTGTTTTGCCAAAATAAAAATCAGATTTACCTTTTGGTTTTTTCCCCGTTTAATAGTTCTTGTACAGATATTTGCTGGCAAAATATCGCATTTATGCTGTTGAACTCCATCTCTTTATTCCAGGTGTAAATAAGTTTAAGTTTTAATTTCATTTTCAACATTTCCTTTTTATTTTGTTAACTTTTGAACATTTTTTTAACTCTAAGATTTTGCTATTTGTTGTTTTCTCAAAACATCTCCCTCCACTTTCTTTATATTTAATTTTGTAAAAATGCTGCTTATCATTTTCTTTTCACTAAGCTCAAGAATCTGAACTTCTAATAAATCCTGACAATTTTATTCTGTCTGAGAGAACGTTAAGCATTCCCCACGCTAACACGCAAAATTCTTTACGTGTAAGATAATTTTCTCATTTGGCTAGTTTTATTTATTCATAAATTACATCTCGTATTTATTTACATCCATTAGATTACAAATCGAGCTTTATCTGCTCCATTTACTTTACTGAATTTGAAGCATACCTTTAAAAAGGTAAAAGTTTTCCTGTATATTTTCGCACATTGGCATTCGTGATAGGGAAGCAAATATGCGATATGCTTTTAACACAGTTTGTTGCACGTTTTTAACATATATAAAATGTGTGTAACACGGTTTCAAACTGACTAGATTATATTATAAATAATTTCTATGCTTTTCTCCATCTTTGGTGTAACTGCGAGCTGTATCAATAACATGAAAGAAACGATAGTTTAAAATTGAACAAATTATAATGCATAGCTATGGAAATACTGAAAATATAAATCTGTAGATATTTTATCTGTCAATAATTTAGCAAATATATTTGATACTGTGTTCCGTTTTTTAAAATATGCTAAGCAGTACTATTTTAATTAAAATTTTTAGATTTCTGAATAAGGTGGTGTAGGGATCCATCCTTTGTTTAACATAGTTCAGTAAATCAAAACGTTTTTCAAAAATTAGTATAAATATTACAGAATTTCAGTTTTTGTATATTAAAAGTGTGCTATATATTCTGAGAAAATTATAAGCTAGGGAAAAAAGGGCCTCATATAATGAAACTTTAATTATAACTATTGCGTTTTTCTTCAAGGTGGCTAAAATTTATCTTTTTTTGCTGTCGCAGGCCAAAATTACAATGACTAATTAGCGAGAAAATACCAGTATCAGATATAAGAAGTAAATGAGTAATTTAAATATTATGAGACAAAAACTATGCTGAATTCGTGTAGCAAAGTTTTGAAAATATGGTTTTAAATATACTTAAAGGATTATAATAATTGTGAATATGTATCTAGATAGAATGTAAAATTATACAGGTTTGGGGAAATGAGGTATGTTGGAGTACTAGAATTTCAAGTGTGTTAAAAGTTGCAGGATACCTTAAACTAAGCATTCGTTTCACTGTCAACTGCAGATTTTAAAACCAATAAATTAGCAAAGGTAGGGTCATACGGATTGTGTCAAATCCTGATTGGGTGCTACTGTGCATTTTACATTGCGATGCACAAGGAACAAAGTTTAATGCACAAGAAACACCGTTTAATGTAAATGCCTACAACCTTCAGTACCTAAAAGAGAGAAACACCGAAACGGTAAGAATAACTGTAAGTGATTGATATGATTTAAAGCACTTTCAAAAACTTTTAATTAACCTCTTAGAGGTTTTCAAAAATACAGTGATAGTAAATGAAAGATATTGGATAATTCACGCACAACTAAAATAAAATTAATTCTTTGCTGTAAAATAAAATTAATAATAGACTTATTTGCAAATTTATCGCAATAAGCATAATTACAATGATTTATTAAGGTGCATTTCAAATTCAGTAAAGTAAAAATTAAAATATCATAGGGTTGTGAATGTATTTTATGTTACGTTTTAATAATAACTCCAGTTTACTCTAAACTGAGGAACATGTTTGTCATAAAAGGATTCGAATAATCTGAATATTTTACATGCTTCTTGGTATTAAGGAAGATATGCTTAATGATATTTCAGTAAAATACAACTGAGTTAGCATTCTGTAATTTAATCTTTCTTTTCTTGATTATATTTTTTAAATTGTAGCGTGTTATCATATCAAATTCTAATTCTGCAACTTGAAATTAATCTACTCATGTGAGATAACAACAGTTTTACAACTTAGGAGTTAATTTTGTTGTAAAATTGCACGTGTGCATTAATTTCCAGATTTAAATTATGAAAAATATTTAAACTTATAGCAAATGACTTAAGCTCTTATTTCTTATAGGACATTTAAAGATTGCCCCCATGACATTTAAAGATTCGGATTCAAAGAATTTCCTAGTTTTTTTTATATGATTGGATTTTCTTTAACACGTTCCTTTAAGACATACCTCTTCATAGAAAAGTAGCTCCCAAGTATCTTTGTATAACGAATTAACTAACCAAACCGACTTCCAAGTCAATGAAAAACAGTTCACTAGCTCTTAATCCGCTGAATCCCCATTTCATAAGTTCGTCTCAAATAAAATACGACACTGCTTTATTCAAAAAGTAAAAAAAAATGATTATGAATAGAAAATATCCAATAGTTGATCTGTGCGTGTAAAAAAGAAACTAAATCCAATTATTAATCGAAATACATTTGGATTATTAAGTCAACTACAGCTAAATTTAACGAACTAGAAATGAAATTTTCGTTTCATTCTGATTTTTATTATCATGATTCTGTTAAATATACCTGAGTGACTTTGTTAAATATGCCTGATTAAACAAGATGTCTCAATATAGCGATGAATAAAACAATAAAGCCGTTGGAAGAAATAAGTCTAACACAGCATCCATTAAAAACATATAAATTATACTGCAATTTAGGTTAATTTAGCTAAATAGCATATTTGCTGTATCTTTATATGGGGTTGGGTTATTCAATTCATGGCAAAGCACACGAGGGCTATCTGCCTAAAGGGAGGGATGCCTTCGGGGAGGTCTTTCTAAGGGAAACTGGCTCGTATACACGTTACACATGGGGAAAACCACGAAAACGCCCATGCAGCCAGCCCGTTCGCGGGATTCGAACCTCGGACCGAACTACCAGTGTTCAGCGTCTTTACCGCTCGGCCGCTGGTGGGCCTGTATCTTTATATGAATAGTATACTTATGATAAAGAATTATAAATAAAGCATTTAACAGCCAATGTTAATGGCTTTTTAATGATACATTTACATCCGCTTTAATTAAGGTAAATTACGCCGCCCAGATGGTATAGTGATTAGGGGAGCCTACTACGGTACCGAAGGGCCCGGGTTCGAATCCTGGAGAAGATATGGATGTTTGTAAATGTATAGTGTCGGTGCAGCATGGCGCCACTTTAAATATGCGGCAAGTCGAAAGTCCTCTCGTGTAGAATGGTGGGAAAGGAAAGGAGTGGGAGACCCCTGGATTCCCCCCCGGGGTGTTGTCCCTCAAAATTGGGGGTGGAAAACAGAAGTCCAACCTCTCTTCAGAGTAGGCTCTGGCAATCATTCTTCCATGTAGTAATGGACACGGCAACAACAACAAGGTAAATTAAAGGTAGACATTTTATTTACTTATTTATCTCAGAACTTAAATTTGAGTTTAATGAAAATACATATACGGATCAAATAAGCTCATTTTATTTTTAAAAGTAAATATCTGAAAAAAAAAATATAGTTAAGATTAGTAGTTTCTCATTAGAATTTTCATGGAACTATGATTAGAGAATTAACGATGCTTTGAAAATAATTTTTTCCCGAAATACAATACTTATAACTGCTTAATACTTATTACTGTATAAATGGATTGTCATAATATATATGATGAGAAATAGAGGACATGGAAATTTTCCTACGTTGTGTAAATGGCGCTTTTGTTGAGAATACTTACTTTAAAGCACTGATTTATGTTCTTGAATTTTATCTCTAAGTGCGAGTATAAATTATCTGCAAGTATTTGTTAGCTATGCTGTCTCGGCGAGATTTCAGCAACCTGATCGCATAGAGTAGGAGACCCTATACGCAAATCCTAGCCGGCGTTCAAGTCTGACTAAGCTAAAATAATTTGCTTGGAAATGCGTTCCACGGGGCTAAAGTAGTACCGTCCTATATCTGCTACTTTGCTAGTAACTCAGCATGACACCTATCACTTTCGAAATATTCTTATTTGGGTCAACATAGCACAATCAAAAGAAAATTGCTGACTCAAAAATACGTTGCTTTTTCATATTTGAAGGTACTCCGTGACGTGAAGCCTCCGGAAAATTTCAAGATTTTGTCAGACATAAAGTCTATATTAATTTTGCTGCACTTTCTGATTATTTACTTTCTGAAAAATAACTTTCATTTTGAATCTTTTTTTAAATTTCATCATCTGTATCAATATATTTACTCATCATTTTTAGATATTATCTATCACTTCTTACAAAATCTCAGTTTCGATAAGTTTAATTCAGTAATCTTACTGAAACTGTTACTTACTGTTTTACTATTACTGAACCCGAACGGGTCGGACTAGTAAAAACGTTTCTTCAGTTTACTCACGGTTCTTCAACATATTTCCTGTAATATATATAGGATGTATGGCGTAAGGGGTATTTGTCTCTTTCTTGATAATCACATAAGCATTTTTATTAAGTAAATTATGGCTTCAGATCAAAATATTTTAATCCTCTTGAGGTTACATATTAAAAAAAAAACAGAAATGTTGAAACTCGCAGATAAATAAAAAAAAACTGCAGTTTTCTTTTAAATCTAATAATTATAGTAAGAGTTAAAATACATTACTATCTAGAGGGATTAAAAGTCTTTTGATTTCTCTTTGTTTTCTATTCATTTTCAGGCAAACATGCCCCTTCACAGATTATTTAATTTTACTACAGTTCTGCAAGACCTATTACCAATTTTCTTAAAGTACTTTACAGATTGGCAAGTGTATTCCAAAAAATGTATTCAAATAATTAAGAAATTTTTAAACTGCTCATTGCTGCTGAGCATCATATGTGTTATATAACCATTTAAAATTAGCAGTTCAAGTATAGAAATGAAGGCTACTAAGCATTGAAAATCTCGTAATTAAATGAATCAATCAAATCTTGCTCGAGCGTCAGCTCAATCATTTTTAGCTAGCAGTTACAACATAATTGTACCATTAATTTCTATGTTGAATAGTTGCATACGAAATGAGATTTATACGGACAATAAAATAACAATTAGAAAAATTAAAAGTCCTTTAAACATTATGATATATAAATCTTAATTTCTTATTTATGAGGTCAAAAGATTTTTCCTTAAAACTAGCCTTAATATTTCAAAATTTACTAATAATAATTTCCAGGTAAAAAAAGGGATTCAATATATACATGCATATATTCACACATAACATACGTAGACAATGCACAAAAAGAAAAAAGAGGAGGGGGACAGCTGTATATCCCCCGTTTACTGGGTTGATTGACAAAATTTAACTTGTGTTTTTCATGTCTCGAAACCGCGACTTCAGACATATATTAGATTTATGTATAGCATTGTTTCAACATGAGTATTTCGACACACCAATTTTTTCCATATTTCGATTCTACGCCCAAATATCAGATTTTGTAAAATTTGGGAAGAAACTTACCGAGAAATTTAAAAATTTATTTTGGTGCACTTCTTTCAGTTTTTGCCAAGAAAAATTTATTTTGGTGCACTTCTTTCAGTTTTTGCCAAGAAAAATTTAATTGGCGAAATTTTTAATTTTTAGAAAACTACTTTTCTTTCCCTTTTTTCATTGTGCACGAGCAGAAAAAAGATGCGTCGTTCATTCTTTCAAATAATTTTAACAAAGTGCGTAAAGCACATTTAACGTTCTTATTGCTTATAACAAATATGCAAAATATCAAAACGTGCCAATATATATAAATTCACTTACACCTGGATATACTGAATAAACAACTCTAAATTTTTTCAATTTTGCCTAGCAAATCTCCTTTCAGATGATGATAAAAATTTGATAGATTGTAATAAGAAACTTTTCGAAAAATTTATAAAAATTGCAGTAAAATGCAAATTTTAAAAACAAATCTGAAAGTAGCTGTGAATTTTATTTGGATTAAACCTAAATTCCGAATTGTGAAAAATGGAATCAAGTAAGTTTAATAAAAAAAGAGCTATTAATTAACATGTACCAAATTCAATTAACACTGATGAGCTAAAACTTTGAGAGCTAATTTTTAAAAACTACTCTTCGATTTTTCCCAAACTTTGCAATAATATCAGTCATAGAATCGAAATATGATAAAAAAAATTGGTATGTCATTTCAGAGAAAGTCTGATTTTGTGTCAGAATACCTATGTTAGAACAATGCTATATATAAATTTAATATATATTCTAAGTCGGGCTTTCGAGACATAAAAAATGCAAGTTTAATTTCGTCAACCTACCCATTAGAACGCAAGACATAGAACTGTCCCCCGTTTTTGTTAATTTATTTATTTGCTCTGCATCAAAACTAGGGGCGGAACTGAGCTAAATCTCACTGTCACATGTAAGATGCTCAAGGCTGTGGCCAAGAGCGGGCGTAAACTTGCGCTCCTTGCCACGAGGAATTTCGTGGGCTTGTTCTGACTACACGTCAGCAAGTGTGTATTAGTAACAACAACAACAACATATTTACTTTTTTAAAAACGACTTAATTGTAAAAACCTCTTCTTTCCAATGTACCAGATAACATTCCGAGTGACGTCAGCGTTTATTAATAATCGCGACAAATGCTTTTCACAGGACTGCAACATAATTTACTATCCCCAAAGAAAAGATGCAATTTAATGCGCAATGCATACTTTATTCTTTGATGAATAATTTGTCTCGCATCATAAATTAATGTGTACTACAAGGTTAAATCTGTTTTACCCTACTGTTATCGTACTGCTAAATACATGAAATTTAATATTTCGTGCTATTTCTTCAAATAACAGAAATTCTCTTTTTCAATAGCAACTTTAGCATAAAAAAATGATGAGACTAATTTCAAGGAAAAATCAACCAGAATAGATTTAGTATTAATACAAAAGAATCGTTAACAGAATAAGATAAGCAAAGTTAAGTAATGCATTTAATATGGGCAAACCAATTCTCTAAAACAAGGAATAGAGAAAAATTCATGCATTTTACTCTGGTGGAGTAAAAAAAGAATTGTATTTCCAGGGATTGCATTTACAAATTTCCTTTTATACAATGAATTGATCGAAAATCTAACCTAAAGCAAATATTAACGTTACTGAAAGTTTGCATTTTATTCAGTAGATTTCATCCTGTA
Organism: Stegodyphus mimosarum; assembly: GCA_000611955.2. NCBI lineage: Eukaryota > Metazoa > Arthropoda > Arachnida > Araneae > Eresidae > Stegodyphus > Stegodyphus mimosarum. Next base: position 22,409 of record KK114668.1, read on the forward strand.
ATAATTTTCAGTTTAGCACTATATATATTTTCATTATTAAATCATTTGAAATACAAATCTCTCTTTTTTTTCGTTAGCTGCTAAATTTTTGCTTCGTTCATACATTTCACACTAACAGAAACATATTTGTTTACGAGCAGTCTTATTACGTAAATCCTGAACTTATAGAAAAATCAATATACAATGCATACTTAGAGAAATAACATGTTAGTTTATTAAAAAAAATCATAAGTGTTTTTTTTAGAAATTGGTTAAATAGTGTTGTTATGATTTAATTGTAAAATTTCACATTTTATTAATTTTCAGTGTTGCATTTTTAACTATTTATTATCATGTAAAGTTGCATTTTTTATTTTAAAGCCTCTTTTAGTTAATTCATTATTTATTTATTCTCATAGACATCATTTTCCTATGATAAAGCTTTAACAAATATTCTTAAAAAAAGTCAAGATTTTATTAGTTGTAATGCGAATTAGATCACTATATCTATTTTTATTAAGGAAATGAAACTTATGGGTGGCTAAATTGTCAGTTCATGTCAATAGCATGCATATTTGATTATCAAATATTTTATAAATCACTGTAAAAAAAGCAAAGAAGCCAACTAATACCTTAAAATTATTTTTCTAAGCATTAATACTGGAAAGGAGAAAACGTACGAATATAAACTTCATTTTGAAGTAAATGGGAAATAATATCTTATCCGAAATGTTTCCTTATAGTTTTCATCGATGCTTTCAACCCATTTTAAAATAAAACTTTACTTTTTTTTAAGAATTACAAATTAAAACATTTGACATATTCATGCGTTAATAACAAAATGCATAACGTAAATATTACTTATCCAGATACGTCTTTTTCTTCTAAAATTTAGCGTTATTCTTAGCCATCTTATTACCTGCAAATTAAAACTGCTGTTTTGTTTGCGTCACATAAATGTCCATACAAATCAGACTTTTTAAAAAATGAATTATAAAAAATAGTTATGCCTTTTGTCCTTTTTATCGTACAAATAAAGATTAAGTATCGTATCATTTTAGAATGGAGATTATTATACATATATTTTAGACCAGAAACTTATTATTTATTTGTCTGTTTTAAAAAACTCTGGAATAAGTTTCAAAACAAAATTATTTAATTTTTGATAAAGCTACTACATTTGTTTACTTTCGTTTCTTAAGCAATTCATTATTTCTATTATTTGAAAATGCCTTGAATTTAAAATCTGAGTAATTGAAGGAATAGGTAATTCAAACTGAACTAATATAATTCTTGAAATTTTACAAGCTGAGAAATAAAGGTATAATATGTTTATACTTTTAATATTTGATATATACGTCACGTATACATTTATACTTTTGTTTTGACATCTATGTAACATAGATATTTATGTTTTTATATTTGACGTACTGTGTTTTCAGTCATACTCCTCCTGAAGTATGACTGAAAGCACAATTTTAAATATTTTAGAAGAAAAGCTTGCCATTAAAACGTGCATTAACAGTTTTTCTTCAAATTTCTCTTAGGTGTGCTACATAAGAGAAATTGGAATAATACTTCAAGTATGTGCTGTCAAGTAACGCTATTTTGCAGTAAAAATCACCTTTGCACATTCCAAAAATTAAAATGCATAGTGCAGATAATAATGTTGTTAATAATTCTAAATACCCTAAAAATTATCATTCTAATGACTGATATAATATATTTGTGGTATGATTAGTGTGGTCAAACTCATTTCAAATTAAAAAGTAATCTTCTAAATGTATACTTACTTAAAATATATAATAGCATTTTTTTAGTTATGAATATGAAAAGATTCTTCTGAGATTGATTATGTTAAATTGTTATTAAAAAAACTATAAAACAGTCATTTGAAAAATAAAAACCAATTTGTTGATGAATAAGTTTAAATCCATGCTTCAGTGATAGAACGTATATTTTTTTTAACTTTAACCGCCGACTAATGATTATTGGAGAAGTCAAACGACAAGAATCAGCGTAAATTTTGTAAATTTTTCATTACTAGTTTCGATGGCTTAACTATAGAACCATCTTCTTCAGCTGCGTAAGTGACATTTATCATATAAAAATTATGCGTTCGTTAGATTTTTATATTCAATATTTTGACCGTTAGTTATTTCTGCAGTTAGATTTTGCAGTTATTTCACTTTACAGAAAACAGAACATAATACAAAATAAAAACTTTTATCTAAATTTTGAAACATTTTGGAAATTAGGAACGTGTTACCCTTTTAGAAAGGAAGCGGTACGAAAATACTACTTATTCACTTCATCGAAGTAATCTAATTATGCGAATCAATTTTTCCAAAAACTACACTATTTTTTAATTCAATTGATGGAACACCGTAACGTGAAAATTCGTTAGTTAAAACCAAACAAATGCTCAGTCATAAAACTTACAAATTAAAAAAAAAACTTAGCAATGAATTTCCTTAGTTTACTTGAAACATACCCTAGATTACTAAGCACTTTGAGATAAAAATTAAGAGTAACTTGTTAAAATAAGCTGTAGTTTTAATATTTAGAATTTTTTGTGTATGAAGAGATATTTCTATACGACTGCATATTCCAACCAAGTTATTTAAAGCAAAATAACAAGGCACAGATACTGTTTGAAAAATTATTTATATATTTTGTTTTGTTCTTAATGTAAGGTGACATAAATAGTCGTAAAAATAATAACTATCTTTCATTTGTATACAATACTGACTGAGATATAAATAGTAGGATAAACATCTTGTATATTAATATGTATATTATATAGTAATATTTTTAAAAACAAAACTCTAACAACTAGTAAGTAATAATTTTAAATAATAAAACTTCCATAATCAGAAAAGTTTTAAACATTGAATTTTATAGTAATCAATAAGTAATAATTTTAAATAACAAAATTTATAGTAATTAGTAAGTAATAATTAAAAAAATATATATCTAAATGGAAACTTACGAATGACCTAAATCAGATGAAAAATCTGATACTTACATTTACGTTTTGAATTTGCTTTTCTTCCCCTCAATAGAAGGCGTTATAATCGATAATCATTGATCTAAGTTGATATTAAGTGAGTTAGGTTTCAATGTCTTAAGAATTATTTTTAATACTTAAAAATGTACTTAAAACAGAAAAAAATTAAAATGTTAATGCAGAAGACATACCTCCAATTTACGTTTTATTTACAGCCAATTTCAATGAAGCACCAATGCAGTAAAAATTTTTAAAAACAAGCATTTATATACTTATTTTGTTATTATCATATGATCCGGTCATTCAAAATATTTGACAGGAATAGCTGCAATATTTAAACAAAACCTGTAAAATAAATTATGCATTCCTAACTTAAAGCAACGCAACTATAACACTGAACTATTACTGTAGCTATCACTTAAGTTTTATTAAATATTTCAATGTATAAAAGCTATTTCCTTTAGAATATTTCTAATGCAGCTGAGGCTGGTATAATCCATTTCAAAATCAAAATCAAAGAAGAAATTAACACACTTCGCTCAGATTTCCTTAGATAAAATCGTTCATCATCATCGTGATATACATCACAGGAAACTTTAATTTTAAATGCATGTAATTTTGTGTGGGATTAGTATAATGAAAGCATGCAATTACCTAAATAGCTAACTGCCAATCATGCTACATCTTCGATGAGACATTTTCTATCCCACCATCGTTATGGTACAGCACAAATGTCTTTTACTTAGGGAATTTAATTCCTGACGTATTCCTAGTACATTACAAGTGTTTATTGCTAAAGATTCATCACAGCATTGCGTGGGATAAGTATAATCCAAAGTATCCTAGCAAGCAGTAAAGACTGGCGTAAATTCTACTACAGTTTCTATCAATAGCACAAATACGCTTTACTGTTCGTCGATTACTATTTTCTTATTTACCATTCCTTTCGAAAATAATTTCCTATTGCCCCTTCCGAGCCATCTCATAGTGCTGCTGACTCCTCCAGAACTCTCTGCCATTGAATCTGAATTTGCAGATCCAGAGGCTTATATACTGGAGAGCCGATATGGCACAACTTATCTGGAAATTCCATCTCCGGATCGGAAAAGGAGAAGTTGCTACCAACAAGTCTAACATTTCGCGAGCGCATGTCAATGGATTCGGACCCCACCCTGTTCCTTCCTCAATTCGTCCGGGGGACTATCCGGGAAGGAAAAGTTCCAGGTCCGGTTGGTTTCCGTTTTCCTACAACAGGTATGTATGCGCCCACTCAGAAGGATTGTATCACGGCCGATAGATTTCAGTTTTCCCGGTTTCGGGAAAGGGGGAGACATCACGCGAGATTTGCGGAGTCTATGGCGTTAAGAATTAGTTCTGCTTCTCTCTTTCTCTCCCTCTCTCCGACTCCATTCGCATTTTTATTCCCGTCTTTGAGATGCAAAAGAGGCGATTTAAACCACAATCCATCAACATAGGAGGCATATTTTGCTAACTCTGTTTGTTACTTTACAATGAAATTTTTGTTATTCTTTTATGGTATTTCAGTGTTTTGGGTCATATAGATTACGTGTAGTTTAGTTGGCTTTCGTATAGCAAATAGTTTTGGTTATACGTTTGAATGGATTATTTGTACTTCAGTGTAAAAATTTATATTCTATCACTTTGAAGAAAATTACATTTGAAAATATTTTTTTTCATAATCTGATTAAATGAAAAGGTATTTATTATCACCTTGAAGATTTCTGAGTCTATATTGGTACAGCACTTTCGCCCTGGAAAAGTAGCATTTAATAAGAGTATTTTTATGGTAAAGTATTTGTTTCTTTCCCAAAAGTTATTTCCCTTAAACGTTAGCTCGGTTGCATTGGTTAAGAAAATAAATCCTTTTAAAGTGTTTTCCTTCCAGGAAAAAAAAAATCTGAAAGCTTTCAGATTTTAAATTACGCCCAAAGGGACTTTTTTTAATGTTTTGTGTGTTACCTTTATTTATTAAATATCATATTCTTTGCACTTAAACCATAAAATTCAATTCAGCTGCAATATCGCAAAACAATTTTAAAATAAGCATATCTTTCGAATTTCCGATACACAGTCTCGCGAGCTGGAGATAATTTTTTTTTTCCATGTAGTGCTGCCATTGCTCGCTTTGAAGTCGTTGAGTTTGTTAATAAGGAATTTGTTGAAGTGTTACAAAATACGAAATAGATAATAAAACAAATTCGAAATTCCAAATTAGGGCTTCCAGATGCCCATATTCGGTGGAAGATTAAGTTATTCAAAATTTGATGGCTCTGCGTACCGTTGTTTTATCAGAATGAGAGAAACGTACATACATTTATGCAGATTCTTTATTATTTAATTTCTTTAAATATATTGTAATATTTGGTGGCAACAGTCTGAAAAGGGAATCAACGCAGAAAGTGAATCGACGCAAAATGCCAAAACGAAATTAACAGCCCTTCTGGGCTAAAAATTAAAGAAATAGCATTTTTGTGCAACTAAAATTGAAAATATAATTTGTTATTGTCAAAATAAGCTCAATTAATTAATTGATAGAGAACATCGTAAGGACCAAAGTACTTAAAATTGTAAATTTAAAAAAGTATTTTTCTAGTAAATATTAATAAAAATATTAATAAAAACTGTAATAAAATTTGTTTATCCCCTGATTAATCTTAAAATTATGCTCCTTACTACTAGCTTATTTTCATTTCGTAACGGTTTTGTAAAAGCATAAATGGAATAAGAGTTCTTTTGCGCAATATATGTTACCTCATACCCAAAAGCAGATTGTCATCATTGTGCTTTCATCTCACACGGATTTATCGTTTAATAACTTAAGTACTCATCTTCTTTTATTACCTTACATCCCTATTATTATCTGTCTCATTGATTTCGCTGACTATTTATATTATATACATAACATAGTGCAACTAAAAAATTAAAGTATAATATAAATAAATGACTTTTAGAAATGTTAAATTTTTCCAAAAAGAAAAAGTAAGTGTTTTATTCTACGTTTAAAATTAAATATTTATATATATTACGTACGCATTTAATGATTATAAATGAATAAAAAGAAATTGTTAAGATGGCGTAGAACAGAAAAGCAAAAGGGTAATACAAATCAGTTTTTTTTTAATTATTGCATAAGACATTTAAAATGTTTTCTTTGTAAATATATATGGGTTACGTCGTCAGAAAACTGCAAGTCCGTGAGCTTTTCAACTTGTTTAACTTGAAATCCGGACAGTATTTATTTCAACTTAAGGTGTTTAGCACTTTCTACTCATTGCTACTTGAATTATGTATAAATGGGTTTGTCATATTTTCATTTATTACCTTCCTTTCTTTTGTACTTCAATATCGATACTATTCATTTTGAACGCTGTTTCTGATTCCTTTCCGTAAGATCCATAGATATTTCCAGCAGTCAAATAGCTTCATTTATAACTCATTTGTAACACAACTTATCATTTCATTCGTACACTTCTATGTTTCAGACGCATTAAAATGACGGAAAACCTGTAGTTTCGGTTATCAGAGTGATTCCTGTCCAGAATTCTTTATTATTATGGCAGAGTCTACTTTGGCTGATATATTTTGCTAATTATATTTATGACTGATTGCCTCCGCGTGTCAACGAGAATTGTCCTGCGTGCTGGTTAGGGTTTGTATCTAGGCAGCCTCGGCAACGGTGGGATATAAAATCAGTTTTCACAAGACTAGAAATACCCTTCACTCGGTGATAGGTTCAGGCTCGGCAGGGACTGTATTGGTATTGTCTTGTCTGCCTCTTGATTTTGGGAACGCCACATGGTTGATATTTATGGCAGTCTGAGGGCATACACCCCCGTGGGTTGGTTCGGGAGTTTGGCAGGCCTTGACGATTACTTGAGGTGGCCAGCGGGCCTCTGGTGCCTCAGTACTTGACTCCGCAACATATACAACTATTGTACAAGTGTTGTATTCTAAGGTACTCTAACAAAGTTACATTGACTTGACAACCGGTTTGGTGGGCCAGTTTGTCTGTCTTGCGATATTTATACTGCAGTGTGTTCTCCCATTTTGGGATTGGTGCCCCTGAGATGGTGGACACATTGTTGTTTCCTTCTAGAGAAGAGGACGTAGAATGTGAGTTTCTGTGGGTAACTCTCAACATTTCCTTGTCATAGCCCGTCGGGTCGACTGATAAGTTAGCAGCCACTAGGATCCCCCTCGAGGTGTGCATAATTAACAGTGTATGGGCTTTGCCTGGGTCTTGGTCTACTGTCTACCGAGATGAAGCATATATGGTTAGTATCATAACAACAAACATTCAAACATAACGATTTAAATATCTTCTTAGAAAAATTACCATAAATAAGTGCTTTAAAATTTTGCTATAAAGGGGGATTTTGATTAATTGCTATCAATTCAGATTCTTTTTGGTGAAGAATCAAACGTGAAATATGCAAAATTCTTTCGCTCATCTACATGCACAGTATAAATATTGAAGTACGTAAAATATATTGTCATTAAACTTAATATTACCGTATTTACTCGTATAATAGTCGCACCTCTGTTTTAAAGTAGGAAAAGTCGTTACAAGTGTACAATATTGCGTAGTAGATTTCCTCGCGTAATAGTCGCACTTAAGTTTTCACAATGAAAAATTAGCAAAAAAGAGTGCGACTATTACGTGTAAATACGGTAGCTACTAAGCATTATTTATCATATAATATCTAGATATTTCTTAATATTTGTAAATGTTTTCGCTCCTTTCCATTTCCTTCATAACACGAAATCTCCGAAACAGAAAGATTTGTTATAATCTAAAGGTGACTAAAATATCGATTTTATAAGCAAAAAGCTGTCTGATAACTTTTTCATTTAAAATTAATACAGTTTTGACATTATTTTTAATTTACAAAGGTATATTTAAAAATTTATTCGAGATTGTTTGATAGCGAAGTAAAATGAGTTAAGAGTAATAATTTAATAATCATTATATCAAAGGTTTAATAGTTGAAAATATTCTGCATAAATGTAGAATTTTTCAGCATTTCATTCGAAATATCAGATTCAGTCAGAAGTTATTCATTCTTGGAATGACAAAAAGTGTCAAATAACTCATTTCTTTTTCATAGTCTCATTAATTATACAATTCATACAATCGACACTTTCAATCGAAATTAGAAGAGCGTAACAAATAAACAGCACTTCTTCCGAAATGCTTCATTATCCCCGCTTTCCCGTTTCTTTCCACCAGGAGTTTCAAAAATTTCTAAAAGACCTTATTTGCGAATGAAAGGGAATAAATGTTTTATGTCGACGCCATTTTTCTCCTATTGAAGCCATCATCATCAGGCAAAGAATTGAGGAGTTGAGTTAATTTATGAGCTGACTGATAGAACTACTTTTATACAGCTGTTAAGGGATTGATCTCTTTCAAGGAAGTTTGAGAATAAAGGCAAAGGTTAAGCGATTTTGTATCGACAGTTTATTTGATTTTGAGGCAAGTATTTAATTTCAAATAATTTGAATTTGAGAATATAACTGACAATTTTTTTATTCTAGAAGTTAGAAAAGAAGTTTGAATTTTTTTGCCCTTCACAACTGAATTTAATTATTGTGTACCTAGAAGATGATTATGAGATAAAAGTGTTGCATGAACATTATAGTTGATAGTTTTTTTTTAGTATTTTTTTTTTCGTTTTTTGTCGGTATTTCACAGTTTGAAGGAGATAATAGTCCAGAGGCTCTATAAATGATAAAAAAAATTATCTGCTTGACCTTTTATCAAAAACATATTAACTAATGATATCATGTAGAAAGACCGTAAATTAAATCATCAGCATTTGATTTATAAAGAAACTTCTAGTCTAGTTTCGTGCACAATAAAATTCTAAAAAAAATTGTAGACATTAAAAAAAATATGAAAAAAAGAAAATCTGAAAGGTTTCATATTTTAAATTACGTCCAAAGGGGAGTTTTTTTTAACATTTTGTGTGTTACCTTTATTTATTAAATATATTACCTTTATTTAAATATCATGCTCTTCGCACTTAAACCATAAAATTTAGCAATATCGCAAAATAACTTTAAAATGAGTCTATCTTTAGTTCCAAGCGCTGGAGACAAAAAGGTTTTTTTCCTCGTAGAGTGTTGCCATTGCTCGCTTTTAAATCGTTTGAGTTTTTTCATCAAAAATTAGTTAAAGTTTTACAAAATATGAAATAGATAATAAAACAAATTCCAAATTAGGGCTTCCAGATTCGCAAATTCGGGTGGAAAAAGTACGTTATTGAAAACTGGATGGCTCTAGGTACCGTTGTTTTATCACATTTGGAAAAATATGTATACATTTATGCAGATTCTTCATTATTTAATTTCTTTAAATATAATGCAGGGCTACAATATTTTTTTGCAACAGTCTGAAAAGTGATTCAGACTTTTAATGTTTCCGACGCAAAATCGCAAAACGAAAACAATAGTCTTTCAGGGACAAAGCCCCTTTGGACTAAAATGTTCTGGAAGTTACGAATCCATCAAACTAAAAAAAGTTCTATATTAACAGTTCTGTTAATTGGCTTATTTATATATTATTAAGCATTTATTTTCTAATTAATGCTTTTCAGCGTGGGAAAATATAATTTGCTTTCCTTTAAAGATAAATAATAAAACATGAGATAAGTCAGTTTTTAGAATTTAAACTTTTATCGTTACCTCTATTTTAAACGAAATTTATATGTCCATTATAATAGTTTATAGCATAGTTTTACTATGCGAAATAAAACTACTCTTATCTGAACTAGCCCTAAGTAATTTCGATTATCGCTTTTTTAAACTAAAAAGAAAAAGAAAAACAAAGCATGGTTGGGATTTCTTTCGTAAAGAATGGAACTAGCTTAGTATTCTGAATAATTTTGATATCAATAACATTTTAGCATTAATTTAATTAATTATGTTACTTTTTGATACATTTTGCTTAAAACAAGTTTCAAAATTTCGTTTTCATGCTGTTCGTTTTCAATTAACTTATACAAAGAAATATTATTCATTATAAAAAACTGCTAAAATATTAACTTCTTTATTTTTAAACTATTACAGCAAATTTTCATGGAAGACGTTAGAAAATTTGCGTACTGAAAATTCTTAGCGCTGTAGTTTAAATGTATGATTATTTACAAAAACAAGAAAATTTAAAAACATGAAACTTAAATTAAAAAACCCTTAACATCTCATAACTAAAACATAAGTTTTCATCTTTCAAAAATCATTTTCTGTACTAATATCGGTAGTATTCCGCTAGCAAATTTCCTCGCAGAATGGCAGCAGCTGACATGCACATATTGAATTCCTTGCATCTTCAGTGCTTCCGCTTTTACTTTTAGCAGTCTTTCCTCTTTACAAGGAATTTTTTAATACAAGGCAAGTTTTAACTGACATAAGTCATCAGTGATGGCTTATGCCAATTAAAACTTACAAGATCTCTCCTGGAATCTTACAAGACCTCTCCTGGATTGAGATAATCCAATCCTCTTTTTCTGATCTTTTTTTTATCTTTTATTTTCCAGCTCATATGTTTATTTCATGAAACATGTGCATTTCTACATCTACATATATGAAAATTTACTTTTAAGTAACAATAAAAGGAAATGCTGATTTAAAATAAAATTGAATATGTCTGTCTTAGGATGTGCTGATTCAATGTTTCTTTTCTTTACTATTTAAGTTACATGAGATTTCAGCTATGTGAGATTCTCTTAACCAAGGATTTAGGTATAATTTACTGTACATATTTAGCGGTGTAATGCGAATGTATGTTAGTACGCTTTTCTTCGTAGAATAAAAGTCTCTATTTGTAACTCTTATAAATAGTAAACGAATAAAACATTTTCTTAATAAGAGAGGGTAGTAATCTTAAGAATTATTAAAGGCTGTTTTTCTCTCTTTTTTTTAGGTTAGTTGACCATTTTTTCTCCTGAAGAGACCTCCATACGTCTGGAATCTCTGACGGGAGAAATCAGCATGTATGACGCGGCGACCAACAGCTGTTCTTTCGGTCTCTCGGTAGGTCAAGTTAGCGACTTGACCACACATTCGAGCCGCCGCTCCTCATCGTCCGCCTCCGGCCATCACCACCACCACTGCGGTGGTCAACCGCTCACCCTGCCGGCCGCGCCTTGCCCTCCATCGGTACAGGTCAAGATCGAAGAGTGCCTCAGCGGCACGGCGGCCGAAGATTGGGCCGCTGGCTGCGCTTACCGCTTTGCTGCACATGCAGGGGCTGCTCGTCGTTGTTATATGGCTTCCGAAGACAATGCAAAAAATGGTGGTCCCTGCACAGCAGCCTCGACTGGGGACGTTGCCGGATCGAACAAAGTTCTGGATCCAGGAGGAGCTGGGGGTTTCAATAGTGCCCTTGCTGCCAGTTTTCGAAACAGATATCTTGGTGCCAGTGCCTTCAGTAACTTACCGGGAACACCTGCCCTCTTTCCTGGATCTTATGTGACTAGCTCGGACATGAACAAACAAACTTTATCCAATGAAGCATCTAGCGTTTTGAACAATAATAGTCACCCACCTCACCATCAAAATCAGAGCGGAAATTTAAGTGTAGACGGGCAGGAAGTAGGTCCGAGATCCCCACCTGTGAATTCCTCATCCTCATCCACGTCATCCAACAGAAGCAGTCATCCAGTAGATTCGTCCAGTAATAAAGGAAAGGGTGACAGAAGAGTTGTAGTTCCAGCAGGTAATCATAGTTTTACATTTTTCGATGCCTATACTACTATAATATTATCCTAAATTTCTTAAAAGGGGACTGGAGAATTTTTATAAAATTTTATAGACACAATTATGGGAATAAAGGCAAAAATTCACATTCTATTGCTAATATTTATTATAGGCATATTTTGAATTTGAATTTATGAAAACCTTTTTATGCTTTTTTTTTCTGAACAGAACAAGGTAATTGTCGCCTGTGCGAAAGATGTAATGCTCTATTAAAGGAGAAAAAGGATTTTGTAAAGTAATTCCTATTATCCTTCATTGTAAAATGCTTCTTCTCCTCATTTACTAGACTTAAAGGGAATATCATTTAAAAAATTATTTTCCTTTCTTTCCGAAGGAAATGCACTCAACTGAGAAAACGATTTCTTTTTACTGCAATTGAGCGTTATCAACAGAATGCTAAATATAGATTTTTTAGTTTTCGTAAACGAAAAACCAATGTGATTTTCAGAGCTTGTTAGACTTGTCATTTACCCTCATAAATTTGTCTGCTTGAAGGAACTCGGACCCTTTGGAGTTCTATATAAAAACACATCCAAGATGACTATTTAATATATTCCTGCAAGCTAAAGTCCTATCTATCGCATTCTTTTATTTTTCGAATTCATCTAATTAATTATTAGGCGTGTTTGGAATCATACAAGAAATCATTATATAAACGGATTAAATTCAGAAAAGTTATTTATGAAATAAAATCTTTAAAAATAAAAATTAAATATAAAAAAAGTCTGATGTGTATACCATATGATTTCCTTGTACGGAATATTTAATTATATGCATTTTTTCCTGCCTTTCATTTAAACTTATTTCCTCGAACTTCATTAGAGATATATTTCTCATATAATTAGTTCAGTTCTCACTTCGCGACAAAGCAAAAATGCATAAGAACTTAAAATATCTTCATTAAAAATTGAAAGGTGTAGAAAAACATAAAACATCAAATACAGATAAAACAAAAATTTTAAAAAAAAACTGAATAATGAAACAATGAAAATTGAAACTGCACAATTAAAATTGCAGTTTCTACACAAAAATAAGCAATTCGGCCAGCAGGCAGATTTTTCGGTGACTTAATTCACAATTCCGCTAAGTTTCAAATGTAAACAAATATATATGGCTGCTACAGTAAAAAAAGAATTAGTCTTAGCCGCACTTAAAGAACTTTTAAATTGTTGATAATTCTACAACTATTGCATGCAGATTAACAGAAGGCATAAAAACCTTAACCGGAAGATAAGAATAATGTAATTCAATCATCTTTAAAGCAAAAAATGCACAATTTCCCAAAACATAAGAATAAAAAAAAAACTAAGCTCACTGAGCCGAGTAACAGATTGGGTATATTATACATATATATATATGTATATATACACCTTTACATACACATGCAAAAATGCATAAAAACTCAGAGTATATATATTAAAAATTGAAAGATATAGAAAAACATAATTAAATTACAATTTCTACGCAAAAAGAAGCAACTCGGCAGATTTTTCGGTGCACAAAACTGAAAGTTTACTTTTGGTCTCACTCGGCAAAAATATACTGAAGGCAAAGAAACTGACTTGTTTTGGACTCTATGCTGAGTCAATATATGGGATAATTTAATAACTTAAATGATCATTTCAGAATGGATTAAGCCTGATTTAACTCGCAATAATAAAAGAAGACATTATCTTCTTTGTGGCGAAGCTTAGTTTCTCTAGACTGGCAACAAATCCACTATTCTGCTAAGTTTCAAATGTAAACAAATATGGCTGCTATGTTAAACAAAAATTAGGCTTAGCTTCACCTAAACGACTTTTAAATTGATGATAATTCTACAGTTATCGCACTCAGGTTAACTAAAGGCATAAAAATCTTAACCGGAAGATAAGAACAATTTAATTCAATCATTTTTAAGGCAAAAAATGCACAATTTACAAACATGTAAGAATAAACTGAGCTCACTCATTGTTGGTAGAAAGAGACTGTTCTTTGAAGATTAAAGTTTAACATCTATTCAAAGACTGCAAACGAAAAAGGAATGAACAGAAATCTCAAACAAATGATTTTGGCTGCAGGTATACCGAAACATTCAGATGAAAAAAACTCTTCAGTGGTTCAATTGATAAGGTTCATAAACGCTATTTATAAATTCCGTAAAATATTCTATTTACGTATAATGTAGAAAATCTAATACTGGGATGGTCTTTAAATTTTTATCCTCGTTTTCCACTTTTCATTGCCACTGGCCGCCGAACGGTAAAATCGTTATGCGCTGGCTACATAGGAGCTTTTATGGTTTTCTGCCTGCGTATTATGAGTACGACCTAGCTTTCGCCAAAAAATCGTACCGTTTTGGCAAATAGCCGTTTTGTACTTAGCCTAATCGAGTTCAGTGCATCAGCTTTTCATTTTTACAGAGTATTAAACTGCCATTCCCCAAAGATATCTTTTTTGTTCACGTAGCCCACACCAAAAGGTATTTAAAATATAAAAGTATATAGAAAATGTCTTATATATAAAGTAAACAATTTAATTAGTCGCAATAAATTGCCTAATACTTGCACTAGAGCTGCAAAGTAATAAAACAATTAATTTATTTTCTAATAAATTATTTAGTACATTTTCTCCTTTGATAAACGTAGTTAGAATTCTACTGAAAACAAGTACCTCATTAGCATATTTGAAACTGGATCTTGAATAAATTTAAAATGGAAACATTATAAAGATATAATTAAAAATGAAAATGCAATCAATAAACTAAGTAATTATCGTCATTGACCGGAAATTATTTGACTTTTCAAGAGGAATAAACTAACTTCCGATCAATTAATAAATGCGAAATTGTTCCGTCTTTTTCCCAGGTAAGAATTATGACAAAAAAGATTTTTAGTAAAGGCCTGGTGGCGCAGTGGCTAGCGGGTCGCGCAGCAGCACCACAGGTCCGGGGCCCGATCCCCGGGCTGGACAAAGTTGAGTCAGCCTTTCATCTCTTGAGTAGGTCGATAAAATGAGTACCAACTTCGTTTGGTTACCAAACACCAGGAGTCCTGCGTCAAGATGACCACATGTCGGCGGCATATGCTAACGCACCCCTGGGCCCACAGTCTAGAAAGCAAATTCCAGGGCATTGCCGGCCTTGTCTCTCTAAGGGCTGTTACGCCGCTGAGTTTAGTTTCAGCTTTTTAGTAAGATAAGTTTAAGTTAAGTTAACTGCGATGAGTTTAAATAAAATTGCTAATTAGAATTCAGTAAGAAATTGTTTGCACATTCAAGTTTTAAAACCGATCTTAAAATCGGGAGATATTCTTAATTGAGTGAGTTTCATTTTCGTATTTGAAAACTGTCCCCCAACGCTTTCGCCATTAATCACATTAACTCAATGTAAACTTTGTAAAAATAATTAACACGCTGTAATCTTTGTAAAACAATTAAAAGAGGAAGAAAAGATGAATAAAAATATATTGGCATAAGACTAAAAGGAACTATTAAAAATGCATGAAAACGAAATTTACATATTATACATTAATAAAACTCATTCTTACAAGAATATATCCAAATTTTAAGATTTACTTTAAAACTTGAATATACAGCCAAATTCTCACTGAATTCTAATTAGTAATTTTACTTAAACTCAACTTACGTAACTTAAACTCATCTTATTAAAAAGCCTTTTTATCATAATTCCTACTTGAGAAAATACGAAACACTTTCACATTTATTAATTATTGTTAATTCATCGGAAGTTAGTTTGTTTCCCTTGAAAAGTCAACTAATTTCCGGTCGATTACGATAATTAGTTAGTTTATTGTTTCATTTTTTTCGCTTTTAATTAAACTTTTTAATGTTCCCATTTTAAATTTATTCAAGATTCAATTTTTAAATAGGCTAATGAGTTACTTAATTTCAGTAGCATTCTAACTACTTTTGTCAAAGGAAGTAATATACTAAATAATCTTTTAGAAAATAAATGCTATATATAAAACTTAAATAACCTTGAAAATACCTGCTTTTAATAAAGCATGAGTGCCAACTTATAATCTTTTACTACTGTTATCGTGTTTCTGCTGTATTTTCCTTTTGCTTCCAGATATCCACAATAACAAGTACAACAAAGCAATTATCAAATCTAAATGCTTATCGGTGAACAACCTGTCTTCTAAAAGGCAGGTGTTACATTGTTGTTACGAGTACAGCTGACACACGAATACACCTGCGCTATGGGGGTTTCATACAGCTTCCCGCAAAGCACGCAAATCTGTATAAATAACAAGAAAAGTCAATTTTGTCATCAGTTATCTTTTAAAAAGCACTTTATCAATGTATGACTCCCCGCTGTTGAGAGATTCTTGATTGCATTTTGAGGCAGGTAATCTATACCAGTCTTTTAATTATGCACATGCAAGCTAAATACGATTCGAGTTCTGTGAATAAGGTATAGTACACATGAATACATGAATAAAAATGAAGAAATGTCGGCTTCATATTCCTTTCCGATAACTTTCGAACTGAAAACTTGCAATATAAAACGTGCAAGCCCGCTCAAAAATTCAAATCAATTTTTCAATATTAGAAATTTTGCAAAATTTTGCGCCCGTAACGTTTGTTACGTTACGTTAAGCTACATTTCGTTACGTTATTTTACGCTATGATTATTTCTCAGAGGGTTGCAGTTCGGCGCAATGTACGATCATTAAGTTACCTTTCACGTTTAATCTTTTTGGACTTGACTCATTGAAGGATCGATAAGGTATTTTCTCCCACCTCTCCGCATGTCTTCGTGGTGTGACTGGAAGCATTCTTGACGCCTATTCGGGAGGTCCGAAGTTCAAAGTTCGAACCCCAACGAAGGCAAATGCGGATTTCTTCAGTTTCTTGACTTCGAAAAATTATAAAAATCTCTAAAAGTGGCGCTAGAACAAAAAAAAAAAAAAAAAAAAAAAAAAAAAAAAAAAAAAAAAAGTGGTGGACAATTATTCATTACCACCAGGATATTTGGTCCAGGTCAGGATATTTGATAAGGGGTTATTGGGTCCCCTTATCCCAAGTAGCCCTTTAAAGGGGGGTATATAAGGTTATTTCTCCTTCTTTTCCCCATGCTTTCGTGGTGTAACTCGAAGTACACCCGGCACTGGCAACAGTTTTAGTACGCGTTCGGGAGGTCTGGACCTCAAGTTTTGGAAAGGACATGGCTCATCTTTCACGTTCTTGCATCGATATTGCTCTAATGACTCTAGGGGAACACATAAGGTATTTTCTCCCTCCTTTCCACATGTCTTCATGGTGAACTGGAAGCATTTTCAGGAATTATTCGGGAGGTCCGAAATTTTAGTCCCAGAAAGGGCATTACGAATTTGTTCAATACTCTGATTTTGAAAAAGTTCTAAATGACTCTACAGTGGTGCCCGAACTAAAATTTGGTATAAGATAATTCATCACCGCCAGAATTTGGCAACTCGGGCTCTTAATCCCCCCTCGCCGTTTAAAAGAGGGAGTATATAAAAAAATTTCCGCATGCCTTCGTGATGTAACTGGAAGCGCTCGGCGCCTTTTCGGGAGATTCGGAATTCGAATGATCATCGCATATATTTCATGCTTCTGAATCAATATAACCTAATTGCATTACAGATTTAAACGTAAAAAGCACAATTAACTGTTAAAATCGTTATTTTGTTTCAATAATGTATCATACTGATATAAAATTTAACGATGTTGTGGGGTTCCACCGTTTTATTTCTCAATTCAATTACACTGACAAGCGAATAAACGCTTGAGTGTGTGAACAGAGAGGTAAGACTCAAGAAGAGTTAACTAACCTTTATTTCTCAAAATAAATATAAGCACAGTCAGCTCCTTTCTCGGAGCGTACAGCAAAGCCTCCACTTGGGCTTGAACTTAAATTAATAAGAATTTAAACTTAACTAATGCTTAACTAAAAGGTATAGCCGAAACTATCAAGATTCTAAGTAGTTGGCCCCTAAACCTTAATTAAGTCGGCGAAGCCATTAAGGGCCTAAAGTACGGCCGAGCGTATCAATAGCTTAGAGAGAGACATAGCCAAAGGCAAACGCGGTGTGGAACTCGGGCTCTCTAACGAAGTCAGTAAAACTTCGACTTAAATACTACTGATTTGCGTTAAATGCAATTCTGAAAACGCATTCTGGCAGGAAATTGTAAGCTTAAGCTAGAAGGGATAGGAAAGGTGAGTAAGCTTAAAATAACTGTTATAAAATTAAGATAGAAGTATCAGTTAGATACGATGTAAGGTTTTACATCGTATCTAACTGATACGAAGAAAAATCCATTTAATTTATAATGAAGGTAATTTAAATTTTTTAAAATTTATATTTAGAGTATTACTTTAATTCATAAAAAATGTTCCTAAGCCGTATATTACGTATCTGCTGCAGAATGTTTTTTTATATATATGATGTGAAATATTCAATGCAATCATAATATCATGCGTATAAACATATGATATATAACTATACACTGTTATCTTAAGCATTTCAAGGTTGTACTGACCCTTCCCTCATGCGGTCATAGCGTTTGTCGTTATTATTGTACAGAGGGAATTAGAGGATTTTAGAAAATTACGGAATTCGATCATCTTCCCCAGCTGTCGTTATCATGGTTACGAAGCAAGCTAGAAGGAAGAAAACAACCTAGAAGTGCTTATTTCAAAATAACAGACTACGAAAAAAAATTTTAAAGAATTCGAGTTCTACGAAATGGGCTGTTGTAAAAACGCTAAAATGTATACCAAATACAAAAGTAAATGTATACAGTAGAAAATAATATAAAAATTTCTTTTCTCTCTTTATTTTTATTTATTTACTTATTTTCAATAATTGCAGTACCCACTGTTGCTATTTAATGAACCTAATTCTATGCTGATCAATTTTACAAGTGGCTTTATTATTATATGTTATATAAAAATAAAATTAGTAAGAAATATAAATGCACTAAATAGCCGGAAACGAAGCATGCGTACTGCATGCTAATAGCAGCAAAAAAATTGGAACTTGGAACTCTTTCCAAACATAGTGTGATTAGCGACATAATGGGAAAAGCAGCTGATTTAGCAGACTTCGATAAAGGTAAATCATTATGGCTCAGCGACTGGGAACGTCAATATCAGAAACGGCGCACTTAGTGGGCTGTTCACGTGCAGTTGTGAGCACATATCGAAAGTGGTGTGTGGAGGATGAAACAACAAATCGCCGGCCAGCAGTGTGCTGCCGTCGGCAAATTGATTCCAGAGGAGAGCAGAGTAATTGTTCGTGACCGAAGAGCTGCAGCAGACGAAATCACCACCAGCTACAACAGTGGCGATCCAGATAGTGTTTCTCAATCCACTATGCAGCACACATTGGTGTGTATGGCCTACGCAGCCGGAGGCCGAAGCATGTCCTGCACTGACGGCACGTCATCACCAGCTGCGTCTGCAATGGGCCAAGGAACGTCGGAATTTTACACTAGAAAAATGGAAGAAAGTGCCATAGTCCGACAAATCACGTTTTTCTGGTCTATCACATCGACGAATGTGTGCTAACACGCTGATTTCCAAACGAAACCTTGCTTCCTGGATGCACAGTTGGACGGAGACACGCTGGTGGTGGGGGTATTATGGTGTGAGCAATGTTTTCATGGGGCACATTAGGACCCATAATCCCTACAGAACAATCCCTGACGTCCGTCCCTGACGTTTGAACATCGTTGCAGACCAGATTCATGCATTCATGGCAACAATACTTCCGGCGGGGGATTGTGTTTACCAACAGGACAATACACCATGTCATAAGGGTCGAATAGTCAGGAAATGGTTCGAGAAACATTCCAAAGACTTTCAAGTCATGTCTTTTGCCTCCAAATTCATCTGACATTAATACATTAGAGCATTTGTGATCGTACCTGGAAAACCAAATTCGTGCTGCCACGCTACTCCCTCACAATGTGCGAGAATTGTAGGACCAGTTGGTGAGCGCTTCGTACCAGATACCTCAGACTACGTATCAGCACCTTGTGGAGTCAATGTCACGCCGGGTGCTGGCAAGTTTTAGGGCTAAAGGTGATCCTACATGTTTTTAACAGGGTGGTCATAATGCAATGGCTCTTCGGTATATATATATGATATTTTAAGGCGTAGGTGAAGGGATGAAGAAGACGTTAACAAAACCAATTTCGGCGAATCACCAACTTTATTTTTACACATTTCAAATCACCTCTTTGGCAAACAAATTGCTTTTCAATCATCATCGAATAAATAAATTTTTATGTAACAGGAAAAAAAGATACGACGTCATTTCAGGAAGGGAAGCATGGCGGCGCACAGTTGTTTGCCGCCTATGAGTCAGGAAGCAAAGGAAAGCGTAATTTCTCGTGAATCAGTATTATTACTTCGTAGGTGCAAATCTAAATCTAAGCCGTGACTGGTTAATTTTACTTTTAGTTGCCTATTTCAAGCACTATTATGTAATGTGGAATGATCTCGAATTTGGAAGAACAAATGAATTTAGGGGGGAGAATACTAAATCTAGAATGATTAATTTTGAGGTTGCCAATTATTTCTTAACATATCCATAGTATTTTATTATACCTTACATATACTATATGTAAGTATGTAAGCACTAGAAATTTTTCTAAAAAAAATTTACTTAAAAATTATTTTTTTTAAGTTATCCTATCTTAGGAAACATTGTGCAGGGCAGTAATATTGTCTCATGTTAATTAGTAGTGAAAAATCAAAGCTGAAGAAAACATTTTTTGCTAAAGGGCAATTAAAGTTAGAAAACTTGTATCGACTGGACATTAATTGGAGAATTAAAAAAATATATCAATCACCCTATGTTTAGTGCTTCAAATCGAATTTTTAAGGGGCTATATTTAAAGCATTAAACCCCGACAATTAACGAATGTCGACACGTTTCGCTCTTCCTGCTATTATGCGACTAAAACCGTTGCTAATTAATTGTCCTAAAATACAAAATAATATTTCTAACCGTCCCATAATGCCAAGAACTATCCTGACGTGCTGTTCGGGACCTTACTAGTTACAAGCAAAGAATAAAAGTAAATTAGAAATCAAACTAAATTGAAACGCAAAATAATACAAAAACACAATTTATTTTAAAGACAAAAAAACCTAGAAAAACTGTAAAAAAAATTATTCGAAAATGTTACGATCAATTAAAAAAAAGGGGGAAGGAAATAAAATTGTAGTTCAAAGCAAAAATACGACAGTGAATTTTAAAGTTATCAGATAAACCCAAATCGTGCAAAAGCTAAATTCAAACAAAATTAAAAATAAAAGCAAAAAGATTTTACATTTTTCAAGATTTTTTTCCGATAAAATTTTCTATATATTACTCCAAAATCACCTCCACCAAAGTAGATAAAAATAGAAAGATTTCATAGAAATGATTTTTTGATTTCAATTTTTTTTCATTTATGTTAAACGATGCAGAAAGTTTTAAACGTTTTGCCCTTTTGCAGAAGAATTTGTTTACTAATCATCTCTACTTTGTGGAACAGAATACGGCATTTGAATTTGCACTGATCTTGTCAACATAGGATAAGATTGGTATCGACGGATTGGCTTCTTCGTTGAGCCACCTCCATTATTTTCCAGTTACTGATAGCAGGCGCTACCTATTTGACTGCTTAGTATACTAGATAAAGCTTGTAAACCGCAATCTCGACTGGGAGCTGATCCAATATCAAACGAAGTTACTTTACAAGAAGTAAGATTTTTGCACTTTTCTTTTAATTTATCAGTGTAGAGAAAATATAGAAATCAGTGAGACGTTAAATAGTGTTTTAGTTGTCATTGATAACATTTAAAACTGTGTTAAATCAGCGTTATTTGGCTATATTAACAATGGTTGTTTACTTTGTTGTAACCGAAATCAAGGGCGTATTATATACCGACTGCTAGTTGTCTTAAATGAGCCAGCCTACGTTAATATGAATGGGCTGGTGGCTCAACCATGGAAATCATATTGAGGCTAATATTTTGTAACATTTTTTAATTGAAGAATGCCATCGTATCTGATTTAGTAAAAAGCTACAATGAGTAACTAAATCTATAATTAGATAATGATTTCATTTTATTTGGTATAAAATTTCACCCCTTGATGTTTAGTCCTTCAAGCCATTGAGCAGTTGTTACATCAATGAAATGGAGAAGTTTCTTCGACAGAGAAGGAGAGAAAGGAAATTAGAAGTTTTCATCCAGTTCCATATAACAAGATTGTCTGGGAAAACATATGGACAAGCAGCAATAGTAGGAACGGCGATGAATGTTTTGCTAAAACAGGAGTTTGGCCAGTGAGCAGAGATGTATTTCAAGACTCTTATTTTGTTGCAGCAGTGCAGTTTGAAACAAATGATACTCCTATTGCATAAGTTCCTAACACAAGCCTAACTGCTTCTACAAGTGGAATGTCACATAACATGCAGGCTCTAGGAAAAAAATCTGCTGTAATCACCAGTGGAACAGAATCAGAACCGCTTCAACATTGTTGTCAAAAGATAAAGTTTCTTTGGGTGAAATCTCTCCAATTCCATCTAAAGTTGGAAAAGGCTCAAATAAAGCCCAAAAGGCAATACTGATAACAAGTAGCCCATACAAGCAGATTCTGGAAGAAGCAGAAAACACAAAAAACAAAACAAAACAAAAGAAGGCATAAGAGGCATCACTGCGAAAAGACGATTCCCAACTTCTGGACCGGAGAAGACAGTAATAAGACTAAACATTCATTGCCTTCAGTAAATAGGTCTATCAATTCCAACCAGAATTTCTGGTTCTGGGCTACTCGTTGTGAAGACTTCAAGAAAGACTATGTCGATCGCGTAAAGTGTGGATTCATACGAAGTGTGCTAGTGTCAGAAAGGGAATCAAAATGTATTATTGAGAAAAATACAACTGAATTCATCAGGAACGAATAACTGATGCACCAATTTGTGTTGGATTTATAGCCTGGCTTAATAATTATTTTATACTATTTGAAAAGTTTTCAAGTTATGGTTGTTGTTCTTTTTACTAGCTTAACTATAAATTACCCTCAAATTCTAATTTTCATTAAATTGTTTCTAGTAAAAGAAATACAATATCAATTTGTAGAATCTCACATGAGGCTTATTTTATGATTATAAAGACTAAACTAAAATCCAACTCCTGATTCCTTGTGAATGATACGAAGCTATCAATATGTTTCAATATATTTTCAGTGGTCTGTGTTAGTTTCTAATCAGCACTTTTATTTTAAGAATTATTCTCAAAATGGTGTTAAAACATGTTATTGACTTGTATCAAGGTGCTGATGTACACTCACGTTTGTGAAAATTGCAACACCAAGAAGGAATCGTCATAATTGAATGCAATTTAATACACAGTTGAGTGGTAGTGGTACAAATTAATGATTAAATGTTCAAAGCAAACAAACAAGAACAAGAGATCAGAATCAGTATTTTGTGTGGCCACCACGCGCCGCAATAAGTGCTGCTACACGACGTGGCATGGAGTCAAACAAAGTTTGAATGTCTGACTGAGGAAGAGCATTCCATATCGTTTGTACGCGTACCCAAAGTTCGTCTGCAGACGCAACAGGACGAGGATCACGAGCAAGACGCCGACCAATGACATCCCACACATGTTCAATTGGCGACATATCCGGGGAACACGCAGGCCAAGGAAGAAGCTGTACCTGCTGCGCTGCAAAGAAGGATTTAACAATCCGAGCAGTATGAGGGCGGGCATTGTCCTGTTGAAATACAGCGCCTGGCAAGCTTTGAAGGAAGGGAACAGCTTCGGGCTGTAGAACTTCACGGATATACCGGTTGCTGTTCAGATTGCCCACAATTCGTAGCAATTGAGATCGTCTATGATATGCTATGGCGCCCCAGACCATAACTCCGGGTGTTCGTCCACTGTGGCGTTCGATAATGCACTCCGGAAGGTGGCGTTCACCGGCATAGCGTCTGACACGAATGCGGCCATCATGGTACCACAAATTAAAGCGGGATTCGTCAGAAAACACGACATGCTGCCAATCAGCACGCCAGTCTCTATGCTGATTGGCCCATTGTAGCCGCAGGCGGCGATGGTCGTGCGTTAGGGGGATCCTGTATAAAGGAGTCCGTGCGCGCAGTCCACACTGCAGCAGACGTCTACGAATTGATGAAGCACACAATGAAACACCTGTAGCTATTGACCACAGTGCTGCCAATTGTCTAGAGGAAGCTGTACGGTCCGTCCGCGCCATGCGGACCAGGTGTCTATCATCGCGAGCTGACGTCACATTTCGGGGTCCACTCCCGGATTTCCGAGTTGTCCGACACTCGTCCGTCCACTGCTTCCAAACGCGCATCACTGTGCTGCTGTTACGCTGCACACGAGAGGCTACTGCACGATACGACAATCCAGCTTCACGAAGGCCGATGATTCTCCCTCGTTCAAACTCTGTAAGTTGTTCAAATCTCGCTCTCTTTCGTCGACGAGGCATAAGTACAGATTGAGTTAACGTTTACCACTAGCAGATAACCACCGATAACCATACACGCCTCGCTACAGCCGTCTATTTATTCGGATCCATCAGCCGTTCAGAGGGCGCTGCTCAGCATACGCATGTGCTACGGATTTGCAATTCTAATCATTTGCATATCATGCGCTACTTTGCATTTCCTGAAAATTTCAGCTCACTCGCGTAAGTCCTTCATGGTGTTGCAATTTTCACAAACGTGAGTGTATTAAAATGAAAATAGCTACCAACACATTCATAGAAAGTCCCCGGCTCAGCGAAGGCGACCAGTTTCCTTCATTGGGCCAGTGGCCCCTATTTTTATTTTTCTAGTATTTACTAAACATTTCGTAATTATAACGTCTGTTCCTAGATATTTGTAGTATGAAAGTAATATTTAGCTTAACATATACAAAACTGTAAAATTGCCGAATTTGTCGATTTTAAGGAACATTTTGTAAAAGTGGTCCATCGATAGCAACCTCCCCTGTATATAGAAGCTGCAGCACAATTTAATGCGATTTCGTTTTGCTACTAAAAATTATCTGCTCGATAATGTTTTTTTTTAAACTGCAACTATATTTTTAATATAAATTATCGTCTATTACTTTATAAAGTTCTACTGTCCTTCTGTTGTGTAGAATCTTGAGAAATAGTGATTGCACTAAGGCAGGGTTAAAACTGCCCTTTATTAAACTCTTTAACTTATTTACGATGCGTCAACTTGATGCTAACATATTACGCCTCAACTTGGGCGGTAACTGAAACAGTAGAATCAAACTTAAGAATTCATGATGTTCACAAATAGTAGAATTACACTACAGGGCTCATATAATCCTGTAGCCTACAGCGTGTAAATGAGTTTAGTGGCAGCAAGATAATAGCGCTTAAGCCACGTCAAACCAGCAGTAACTGTAAAACAGAAGTTTGCGTAAAAGCACTCACGGCAATTTCCCGGACTCTCTCTTTCTCTACTGGAACGTCGATATTTAACTCATTCTTCCATTGGTGGAATTTGCATTTCTTACGCGCGCTACCAAATTTAAATATTCTGGCACTGACAATTATAGGAATGAAGGCTTATAAGAAAGTAACTTAAAATTAAAATTAACTGGTTATTTAAAACAAATATAAATCCCTACAACTTGTCAGTTTGGTTTTCATGTAAAATGGCGCTTTTAAAGGAGCAATACATGGAAGGTTATGTTCGTTCTTTTTACAAAGAAAATTATTCATATCTATTTACTAAAAAACGCTGTGAAAGCCATCTGTTTCTAAAGCTACAATAGGTAATATTATCAACAAGAAAGGAAAAAATAAAACGTCAAAGTTTGGCTTCAAGTGGAAACACTGTACGATACACTCTACAGAAACACTGTACCGAAAAACGCTGTATGACAAAACTGTATGAAAAGAAAAACATTTCTATCTCCAGCGCACGAGACTGTGTATCGGAAATTCTAAGTATATGTTCTTTTAAATACTTTGTGATACTGCTGTTGAATTGAATTTTGTGGTTTAAGGGCGAAGAACATGATATTTAATAAATAAAGGTAACATACAAAACGTTAAAAAAAGAGCCCCTTTGGGAGTAATATAAAAATATGAAAACTTTCTTTTTTTTTTTTTTAAAAAAAAAACTGAAGAAAACACGCGATTTCATGTGACTTCTCTAAGTCGAAAATGTTTCTTGAACGTCAGCATTTTAAATAAATAGCTACTGTTGGGAACTTTTTTATTTCAGTTTATAAGATAATTAGCATGGTATGTTATGCAACATCAGTTCTTTTATTGATATTGAGAAAAGTTAACCTGAAGTGTCCAAAATTTTTGTTTCTTGGTTTGGTAACAGAAAATTATTTACGAATTAGTTGTTGTTTGAAAAGAATGAACTGATTTCATTCATGTTAAACGTTGTGCACTTTCTTTTCAGGGGTACACAGAACTCATAAATTTGGCTTTTATCGCAGCTGGCAATTTTGTATACAGTACATTAAATTAATAGTTGATTTTATTTTTAGCTTTTCAGTACACAGGACTTATCAATATTGCTTTGGTCGTAGCCCACTCATTTGGCAGGCTTTCCCGCTATTGTTAAATATTAAAACATGATCCTAAATGATTTAATTTGGTTGTAATTGTCCTTATTATTTTATTATTAGGTTCGGAAAGAAAAACTGCATATAATTCGGGGGGTCGTGTTGGAGGGGGTCATAAATGATTTCTTTATCGTGTAACAATAACAAGGAGAAAGTTACACACAGACATAACATAAAGTTTTGCAAACAGGGAGGCTGATACAACTTAACAAGTTCATCATTTGTCCTTTACTAAAGGTTTTTCTAATTACTCACCAGAGGGTACTCTACTCTCGTTGCTAGAGTGAGTTCACCAGAGTGAGCAGGGGTTCCCAATCCAATGCCCGCGGGCACCATGGTCCCCACCGATCATTTAACTTGTACTCGCACCTGTGCGATCACAATAAAAATGTTTTAGATTTCAATAAAATTCTACGAGAAAGTTTTCTCATTTTTAATGAAATAGAAATTGCGTCCAAACACAGATACCAGCACAAAGCGGAATGCGACCGATCTTTTTTTTTATGTGCATGTATTATTTAACTCTATCTAACTATGCATTCTCCTTGAAAAAATAAAGGGTGCCCTCCGTTTAACAAATACTCTAGAATGTCCTGTTAGAGACAAAAAGGTTGGGGACCCCTGGTTTATAGTATCAGGAGCGGTTACAAACTCCCCCTCTGGCTCCGCCGATGTCCGGCAAGGAGATAGAACTGGAAGACTTGCGAGCTCTTGTAATACTGTCTCTAGTCAGAGGCTTTTTTATTTCATGGACAAAGAGCATGAAAGAGCTCTTTGAAGCATTATCCGAAACATCAAGTTCTTGATTAGATCGGGAATGCAAAGTAACTTTTGGCTGTCCACTTCCATTTCTGAACGGAACAATGCGAAAAGTGCTACAGTCTTTAAAAAGCAGTATTGACATAAGGTACGTCTATAAGAGTTTTGATATTGATGAAGGATTGAAATGATATAGGAAGTAGACGATTTCTGTTTCATTACCAAGTATGAACCGTCTATGAACGTTGAGGTCTTTCCTTCTTTTTTTTTTTTTTCATTACTAACGGAATGCAAAGTGACCCAAAAGTTACCACCTGATGAATAAAACACTTGCTGCTTTCTTTTGTCATACTGTTCTTTTACTTTGACCTTGCTTAATTTCGATATGTTCTTGTATGTTCTTCGTGATAGCTGCAAATCGTTTAAGATTTCAGGTGATTTCAGGAACAAAGTTATCATTTTCGACCATAGCTTTGAAATAATGTACCACGTCGTTGTCAGTCCTTTCACTTGTCAAAAATTTTGACTTTTAATTCTCCTATCCAGTTACCAAAGAAATTTCTCAAATCGAAGTAAAAATGAAGCCATGTACAATCAGGACTTTTGCGATGCTGCGAAAATAACTGTCGGGAATTTTCAACACTTAATTAGCACGTTTCAGCATGTTTTAAGAGAATTTGTTTGATTTCCTCATAATCTTGGATTTCACAAGCTGATTCTTTGCAATAGTTTTGTATTGCCATTAAGTAACAAACCTAAGAGGTACACAACCCATTTCCCTTTAGGTACGTTCTAAATTTTTAGTTGCATTTCAAATAAAGTAGAAAGAAGGCTCATTCATCAGTTTTTGGATTAAAGTGAAAAATTAAAGATTTTAGTTCTAACTTAGGCATATCCATATTGATGAATGACAAAGCAGGAAGGAATTATGATAAGCACACCTGAACAAGGTGTTTGTAGTTTCAATTTTTCAAGCCCATTCTTGTGTTCTTCTGTCTCTTTCCTTTCGTTATATTCGCGTTCCTCTCGCTCTTTTTCGTTAAACTCGCGTTCCTCTAGTTCTTTTCGTTCCGTAACTATGTTAGAAACTCCTCAATATACAACTTGCTTGTTAAAATGGTACTCTTAATATCAACTATTGTCATCTGTTCCGTAAATTCATACCAAGTTCACATGCTAGAACGTACGTATCTTGTTTTCTTCCGTTATCAAAAAACGACAGGGTGATTAGATTCACTTAATTCTTCAGGCGGGGAGGGAGAAAACACTTGGCACTTTATTACGACACAATAAGAGATCTTATTCTTGATGTCACCTTATTCAGAAAAGGAGTCATCTGGAAAGTCATTTTAGTGACCAAAAGTTAATTTGTACGAAAGATATGCCCAAACATCACTACACTTAAAGTTCAGTATAAAAACTTACAAAAATTTTGACACATAGTTTTAAGAGTTTTTAAAATTACTTGATACTTTTATATACGCAGTGATCACACAACAGAAATAATCCTAAAATAGATTTCTTCTATTCTTAAAATAATAAGGCAGTATGAGCAGTGTATTTTGTCTTGATAACGAAGTACTATTTACCACAGAATTTCATACGAAAAAAAAGCAAATATAAAACTTAAAATGTTATATGAAACAAAAAATAATACAACTCGCTTTTTCAATAAAAAAAAACATTTGCGAAGTAGAGCCGCAAGCTACTTTAAATCATTAAATATAAGCAAAACACTTTCCAGCAACCTAACAAGAAATGAAAAGAAAAACTATCAGTAAAGAAAGAATCTTTATGGATGCACAACTTAATAAACATGAAATGCCCAGACGCATTGGCGCGTCAAATAGTTGTTGCTCTAGAATTGTGAATCATATCGAAACTAACTAAGTTTTTAAGAATTTTACTTCCAAAATGCCTCGCTTTTAAAATACTGCACATATTATTTCGAAACAAAACAAAATGAATATTATGATTACATCGTTCTTCTTGTGCATGCATTATGTGTAAACTAAAATCAACGTGCCTAGCCGGGATAGTGGTTAGCGACGCTGACTGATGTTCCCAAGAGCCCGGGTTTGAATCCCGAAGAAAGCATGGATGTTTGTAAATATATAGTATCTGAACGGCATGGGGATAAAGTCAGAAAGCTGAAAGTCCTCTCAAGAGGTTGACGGTAGGGGAAGAGGGGTGAAAGACCCTCAAACCCTCCCCCCTGAGTGATCTCCATGAAAATTGGGGGCAGAATTGAGCAAAGTCGTACTGTCACCTGTGTAATACCCCAGGCTCTTGCCAACTACAGGCGCAGTCTTGATCCCTTGCCAAGGTGAATTTCGTGGGTTTGCTTTGACATCAGAGACCAGAGCTGATGTTTTCGATCGGGTGGGATAAGCCACAAAAAAACAACAACTAAAATCAAATAATTTCTCAATCATTTCAAAATCACTGAGTATGCATAAAAGTTATACAGGGTGCGTCAGAAAAATATATACACAATTTGAACTGTCATAGAAAATTTATTTTCCAACCTACAAGATTAACTTTCTGGGAAAAGTAAGGCTGTAGTCCAGTATGAAAAAAAGTATACTTTCTGATTAAACTGAACGTTCCAAATGGTATTTAAAGTAATTGTTCAAATTGGTGACCTTCAGCATTGACATTTCTGAGTACGGGCCACGACTGATTCACGACTGGTCCCCTGCGTCCTACCCAATGACCAGTACATTATGTTCCAAGTATGCTCACACATCCCTATGATAGTACGGAGGAGTGTCATATTGGTGGTAATAAAACTTGCATTGCAGAATGGCAGGGAAAATGGAACCAGCAAGCATTGTTAAATACTTTTATCCATTTACAGTATTTTCAAAACAGAAAGACCCAATGAATACCTTAGGAGACAAAGCACACCACACATTCACACCACGCAAATTTACAGCCTTTTAAACAGTAATGTGGGGATCATCTTCAACAAAATACACACAATTATGCCTGTTGACAGCTCTATGAAGTTTAAATTGTGCTGCTTCTGACCAAATAATGCTACCCATAAATCCCGGTTCCCTTGTAAACATCTTCTGAACCCATTCACAAAATTACACCCGACCACCGCTCAAGACCTCATGCTGCTCGATTTCTTTTATGGTGCACAATAAAAGATGAGGTGCATTTTCGTCAAGCATGTAACCTTGGCACACTTTGGGATGAGATTCAAGCGTTGTGCGCAGAAACCCGATTGGACACGTAAGCAGTCGTGACTCGTACTCGGAAATGTAGAAGGATACCATTTTGAACCTTTACTTTAAACACTATTTATAACATTCTATTTGACCA
Organism: Stegodyphus mimosarum; assembly: GCA_000611955.2. Classification (NCBI taxonomy): domain Eukaryota; kingdom Metazoa; phylum Arthropoda; class Arachnida; order Araneae; family Eresidae; genus Stegodyphus; species Stegodyphus mimosarum. The sequence goes on from KK114668.1 coordinate 52,873, forward strand.
GAAAGAACATTTATTTTTTCAAACTGGACTATGGCCTTACGTTTCCTAGAAACTTAACGTTGTAGGTTGGAAAATAAATTTTCTACGGCAATTCAAATTGTGTATACATTTTTCTGACGCACACTTTACATACTTTAAGAACACAGGTTAACGTAAGTTAGGTATTTTTCATGTTTTCAACATTAAGAGAAATTCAAAACAAATGATATTTCAGTATTCATTGGCAACAAGTATTTGTTGATTATAAGCCATCAGAGCAGCAGAAAAAAAATAATTCTCACACGTAACGGGAGAGGATATTTTCATACTTTACTCAAAGTTTTATCCAATGGGAGGTATCCAGAGGGTACAGATTCAACTTCTGGTGCTTAAAGAGAAAATTATGAGCAAAGGCCAGGCAAAAATTCTTAAATATTCACGATTGGCGACACTTATATATCCAAATAACGAACGAATGAATATCTTAGGGCAGTGCTTTCACTTTAATAGTGGTATAAGCTGACTATTGTTGATTCAAGATCTTCGTCCATTGCCAATAATGAATGTTTTCTGAAACACTTAAGTGACGAATGTAAGCAAATGTTAATTAGATAATACATAATTACATACTTTCATATTAAAAAATAATGCTGACATTTATAGAAGAGAAAATGTTGACCAGAAATCTAAAGCTATACTTAAACCAGGGATCAAACATAATTAGAAATTGTCAACTCACAATTTACAGTATACTAATTTCACTTGTGTAGGGTAAGTAATCAATCCCCTCTTCAAGAAGTACGTAAATCTATATTACTATGGAAAGATTGAGTGATGTCTTTTACTCCCGAGAAAGGACAAAAGAAAAGGCTTCACTCTTTGCACAGGTGACAGAGAAATCACCCTATATTCGGTTGGAAAATCATCCGCGATAGATCGGTGTTTTCATTCGAAGCGTTTGTTGGATGTTACAAGCGTTTGTTGGATGTTACAAGCGTCGAAGCTTTTGTTGGATTATTAGGAAACAAATATTACCCTTTCGAACTTCGAGTGTAAATAAAATTTGCATTATAAATTTTGCTATGCAATTAAAAAAAGTTCCTTATTAAAAATAATAAATTTTTCAAGTCTAGACATATCTTCAGCAATATGATGAGTAAATTTAAAAAGTTAGTTTATGTATCCATAAGTGCAGAAATGTGATAAATCATTTTAAGGAAGCTGTTTCATATCCGAAGCAAACCTTTGTGGCAAATTATGTGTTATCATACTTGGTTAAAGAAGCAAGTAAGCAATACTCATTAAATTAACGATTAATTCCTTTGTCCATAAAAAAATCTTACTGCTACAATATGAACCAAAAAGGTAACTCTTTTAGTACTTCGGTTTGACATTGCAGTAAACATTTTTGAGCCACATCAGTAAAATTTCGTAGCGCAGTCGTTTTGGAAAATGCTATTATAAATACCAGTTTATTTTCTTTTGCTGACGAACTGATCATTTTGGAGGTGATCATCTAGGGAGAGTTGCCAGGAGAGGGTTTATTGTTCAATCTTCCGCATCACTTTTTGTCCTGACTAGAGAACCTCAGCCTTTCTTGCACCACGCACCCCTTTCACCATTCTTAGTTGGTCCTTCCTTCCTCCTTTCCCAAACTTAAAAAATAAATATATGCATTATCTAGATGACTTTTTAATTTGTTTTACAAATTAAACAGGAGAAAATATAGAATATGTTGATAGTTACTAAAACTTGATTAAAAAGAAATAAAAATAGCATAATACAAATAATAAGAATAAAAGAAAAAGAAATAAAAAAAATTGAAAGAAAAGAGTCTTTTATATTCATAAATTAATACTAAATACAAGCAAAAGGTTGACCGTATTTCCCCTCCCTGAAACTGTGAAACTCTCCTTCAGGAGCAAAACTCCCCCTAGTTCAGAATTCTTAGTCTAGACCAAGCGAAATTATTGCTGTAATTTACTTACATGTTTCAAATGATTTTTTCATTAATTTAAATGCTATAAATGCTACAGTTTTGAGAGTTTATTAAATTAATTTTGAGAAAGCAGATTGACCCACGATGTTCAGCAAGCTTATGCCCTGTATCTGTTAATAACAGAAAAATAAGTAGATGTTATACAATAATCTAATGCTTTTCTACTTATTCTGTTATTAAGGGATTCTTTTTGAAAGATAAGCCAAAAAACGTGCTTCAGATCTTTCACTAAGCAAAGTTTTTCTTCTTCTTTTATCTTACAATATGCAGCCCAATACTAGCCTTTTAATTTTCTTAACGCTTTTATTTTCTGTCTTCAGAGTACATCTTTAATACTTCAAAGAATGCGCCTTGTTTTTACTCGAGATATAAACATTCTGTCTTGAAAACTAAAGAATGAGTAGCTTAGAAAGAACCTAGAAGCAAATCTGAGTTGTTCCTTGCTAAGAGTGGCCCTGGTTGCTAATTTCGTGTTCTTACATAAGACCGAAGAACCAATTATTTATCTTTCACGCAACTCGTTGAATTTTAAATATTGTTATTCGGCAAAGCAAAATCTAATTTATTTTTAAGATGTAACGTGTCTGTTACTAATTAAGAAAATAAACAATTTAATAACAACGAGCACACTCCTTTTTAACTTAAGTCTTTATTTTTACTTCCTTGTACGAAATAAAGTAACTATTGTACTCACGAAAAATTCCCAGTGTCATATTTCAAAGAAAATATCCATTTTAACCGCTGTCGAATGTAATTTAACGATGTTTTTGCGTGCCATCCACACGTAGGGTCGAAATAAAGGATTCTTTTTCTCCAAACGAATTATAAAACTGAAAATAATTTTAAATAAAACTGAAATAATTTAATTTATTATAAATTTAAAATAGATTCAGAAGAAATTTTTTTCGTGGCGCCTGTACGTACATAGGTATGTATATATGTTTCTCGCATAATTCGAAAACGAGTAGCCTCAGAACGTTGAAATTTTGTATATAAGACTGCCATAACATTGACTGTCGACATTGACTGTCGTTCTGCACCTCCCTTTTTGGTTGCAATTGGCCGAACCATAAATATATATATGTACCCACTCGTTACCACTCTGTTATTCGGCTCAGTGTTACTCGGCTGTGTTACTAGCAGTGTTACTGCACTATATACCCACTCTGTTACTCGACTCAGTGAGATCAGTTTTTTTAATTGATATGTGTTGGTAAATCGAGCATTTTTTGCTTTAAAAACGGTTGAATTATGTTGTTCTTATCTTCCGATTAAGGTTTTTATGCCTTTAGTTAATCTGCATGCAATAGTTGTAGATTTATCAACAATTTAAAAATTGTTTAAGTGGGGCTAAGCCTAAATTTTCTTACCATAACGGCCATATTTGTTTACATCTGAAACTTAGCAGAATCGTTAATTAAGTCTTTTTGCATCTTTAGTGTCTTTTTGCCAAGTAAGACCAAAAGGAACACCAAAAAATCTGCCTTCTTGTCTGCTAGCCGATATGCTTGTTTTTTTCGCAGAAACCTTAATTTTAAATGTAAAAATAGTTTTTTATATTGTTTTAACTGTATTTGGTCTTTTAATTTTTTTCTGTATCTTTCAATTTTTAATGAAGATACTTTGAGTTTTTATATATTTTTTCCTTGCCCCGATGTCAGAACTGAATTAATTGAATTAGAAATATATCTCTAATGTAATTCGAGGAAGTAAGTGCTGTGTATCATTTTATGGTTATGAGTGGCGCATGCGTATTAAGTAAGCGGCGCTGAATCGTCTGTGAAAAACTGTTTCTTTTTTATTTGTTTAATTTCTTTTATACATCGTTTTAGATTTATTATAGTACTTGAATAGAACATGTGGCAACGATTAGATAATTCTTCAGATGATATAATTTTTAAGTTATAAAATGAATGAGATGTAACACCACTAAGTGAACCTAGTGCCAGAGTATCGCTATGGTAAATAAATATAATGAACTTTAAAGAGTGCATTTATTCTATTGTGGTTTATGCGCTATCGACGAAGTAGATATAATTTAATCCAATAAGTTTAAATGAAATGTAGGAAAAAATGCATATAATTTAATATTCCGTACGATGACGTCATGTGGTGTACGCATCAGATCTTTTATTTTTAAACAATATACCTAACTGATGTAAATTAAAATGCATTTAATTATGATGTACTCAATAGATAATTTTTGTAAACCCTTTCAGTTTTGTTGTAATTAACAAATGCACTTGCCTTATGTATCGCAAATATTATAGAAACTTTTTAAATACTTTTATGACGAATTACACATTTATAGTTTTAAATATTATAAAAATAATTTTGAAATTTTTAATGATATTCTTATTTGAGGTGTTGGACTATGATATATACAGTGTCTCACAAAAGTGATGGGACACTTGTGCTTTACAAAAGGAAACTGTAGTAAAATAAATTTTAAAAAGTGTAAAAATTTTTCATACTTAAATTTAGTAACAATTATTACATAACATACATTTTCTCAAAATATTAAAATATTAATTTAATAAAAGTACAATTGTTTAGAATGGAGCAAAAAATTGCTCACATAAGTGATGGGACACTTACTTTTCCATCAAATATTTATCCAAAAATTTTACTTTTTAAAAGGTTTTATTATTTTGTTGGATTTCCTTTTACTTTTAAAACATGATTTAATCTTCTTGGGATGGATTCGACTAATTTTTTTTTGTGATTTCTGGAGTGATTTTACCCCATTCTTCTCGAAGAACCGATTTTAATTGTTGTGTTGAAGAAATGGTGTGTTTGCGAATTCTTGATTCCAATTCTTGCCAAATATTCTGTATGGGATTTAACTCTGGAGATTGTGGTGGTGTTTTTATTATTTCAGGACAGTTGTACAGCAGCCAGAGTCTAACGTTCAAAGCAGTGTGATTGGGGTAATTGTCCTGGTAGAATTTAAAATCGTTATGAAGGTTAAATTTTCGTGCTGAAGATTTCAAATTTGATTTAATATGCCAATATACTTGTACTGATGCATTATACTGTCAATAAAATCAAGATTACCAACTCCAGCGGACGACATACACCTCCATACCATAACTTCTCCTCCACCATGTTTTACTGTTGGCACCAAGTTCTGTTTGCGAAATTCTTCCCTGGGTTTTCTCCACGCCAAGATTCTACCGTCAGAACCAAATATATTAAATTTACTCTCATCAGCAAATATAACTTCATTCCAGTAATCAGAATTCTTATTTATGTTGGATTTTGCGAAAGCCAGTCCGAGGTTTCTATTCTTTCACTTACGAAGAATTTTTTCCTGGCTGCTCTACCGCGATATCCAGTAGATCGAAATACTCTTCTAATAGTCTCAGGATTAACAATTACTCCATATAATGCTTGTAAATCAGCAGCAACTTTAGGAGCACTCATTCTTGAATTTTTTTTTAATATTTGGAACGATAATTCGTTTTATTCCATTGGATAGTTTTGATAGTCGGCCGGGTCTTCTTTTATCCTGAATCATATGATTCTTTTTATATCGTTTAATGATATTGAAAACTGTTGAATGACTCAAGTTAACTGCTTCAGCAGTTTCTCTAATAGATTTTCCACGTTCAATATGCAAATTAATAACTAATTTTCAAATTTCAGGCAAAGTTTCTTTTCGTTTAGCATTCATGGCTGCACAGAGCTAAAAAACACAAAAATTCCAAAACAAACTGGACAGAAAAAATGCAGACGATTTTATAAATTATTGCCAATTGCTTTTGAGTAAAAATAAAAACCCAAAATATATTTTTATTGCTTACGTCAGACGACTTTTGTTGCATAGTCTAATGGTGTCCCATCACTTATGTGAGCCATTTTTTGCTCTGTTCTAAACAATTGTATTTTTATTAAATTAATATTTTAATATTTTGAGAAAATGTATGTTATGTAATAATTGTTACTAAATTTAAGTATGAAACATACACAAAATTTTTACATGTTTTTTTAATTTATTTTATTACAGTTTCCTTTTGTAAAGCACAAGTGTCCCATCACTTTTGTGAGACACTGTACGTCTTCAGATCAGAATTTTCGTGTTCCTTTTCCGTCGCGTGTATGCATGACCGTCATTATCTCTTGAATATAAATAACAATATTCTTTTACTCTCTTTATTTTTTTGAAATCGTTATTTAGTCTTTTTTGAAATAAAACCTGATAAAATTTCTTGCATTCATTACTTGGTCTACAGAAAAATATGCAGCGCTCTTTTTCAAGCATTTGGTGATGTTAAAGTTAGTTAACATATAAAAAAATACGATTGTTTTACTCAAAAGAAATTCTTACATATACTTGTTAAGATTACCTACTTAAAAACTTACCATTTTAACGAAGTTTATATTAAAATGTTTGTGAAATATCACAACTATCAATGCAAAAATCTAAATTTTCTTGCTTAAAGAATGGGAACTTTATGGGGAACACTAAAATAACAGTGATAATGTTTGAAATAATTACAGTATCCAGTATTGTTCCCATGTATTTCAATATACCTACATCAGTGTTTGAAAAGGCCACACATATCACACAGGAAGCTTATTCTTTTCAGGTGCTCGGTTACACATACATCACCGACGCTATTCCATAATTGTCCAGGGATTTCATTCTATTTAAAAGTATACCAAAATTGCCATCTTCAGTATTAAAAGAAAATAATTTCAATACTTGCAATAAATTGTTCGTTACTTATCTCAGTTTACGAAGAGCATATTAAACACAGAAGACAAAGCAGAAAGTAGACATTAAATTTTAATTTAATTGTTTTAATCGTGAAGACATTTTTGACAGTTTCATCTCCTCTTTCAGCCCCCAATTTTAGAGAAATTAATGTCAAATTGTTTATATAAATATCCATGTTCAAGAAAGTCAAACTGGATTTCCTCCTATCGATAAATATACCTAGAAACCATTAGAAACAAATCAAATCAAATTTAATTGCAATTTCATGAAACTTGAAAAGAGATGAAAAATTCCTGCAAAAATCACGTTCCCGCCGCCTTATCATAACCCGACCTTCCGTAAGCGTCCTCCAATCACTGCCCCGAGGCATCCAAGAAAACCGTCGTCACGGAAACCCGCAGCCAATGACGGAGCCTCAGGTGGGTTTTGAGAGCGTGCGATTCTTTATTCCTGAGAAGGCGAGTTTTTTCGGGGGGAAAGAAACAATAAAAGAGCATTAAAGACAATTAACGATTTCCTTAATTAGAAAGCGGTGCTTTTCATCCGTGAGTTCATTTTTATTTCATTCGATTATTCGAAAAACTGATTAGCTTGGCTTCTTTTAATTAGGTTTGTGCGCGGAACCGTTTTGATTTATTTCTATTTACGTGTTATTGATTATTTTAGCTCATCATTTTAGAGTACATTTAATTAATTTGCTTTGTTTCGAAGCTGCGTTGTAAGGAAATTTATATTAAGTTTTAGATTCAATTCACTCGCTAAAAAGCATAATAATAAACGATTAAAAAGACTACAGAGTAATAAACGGAAGGGGGAAAAAGCGACAATATTCAAGCACAGCGAAAGTGAGGCAAGTCATAGGTTGATATTTTTCTTCGAAAGATAGAAATTTTATGTTACATTTTAATTTTTAATTCGTCAAAAATCTCTTTGAACCAACATTTTTTCCCTAGTGTGTTTTAATCACAGAAAGAGGAAAAATTTTTCATTACTAAAATATAATAGAGGAAAAAATTCTTGAATAAAATTTTTTGCGAATGTCGCTGTTCCTCATGAACATTTTTTATTTCTGTATATCATTATATGATGAATATATTATGCATAGGCCCAGCAGCAGTTGAGGGGTAAAGCCGCTGAATATTGGTGATTCCGTCCGAGGTTCGAATCCCCGATAGAGCTGGCTGCATGGGCGCTTTTGTGTCCCCCATGTGTAACATGTACACAAGCCAGTTTCGCCTAGAAAGTCGTCCTCGAAGGCATCCTCCTCCTTAGGTAGACCTACTATGCACATTCGCTTGCTATTCTAATTTTTTTTTTTGTTCGCTTTATGCGTATCATTATGAGTACAAAAAAATTATTCATTGCTATAAATGGAATTTTGGGGATTTTCACAGAGTCATAATATACCAGTATATATTTTAAAGCTATTATGCCATTTTTAAGCGAAAATTTCTTTCTTTTTATTTATAGTACATTTTTCGTTCCTCTATCCAGATATATACTTATATGATAGCTACACAAATATGTTTAGTTAACTCATGTTAGTTCGAATGTTAGTTTAGTTAACTCATGTTAGTTCGAATTGCTTAAGTTAGTTCATAAAGCCACAAATGCGTATATGAAGAAAATGTAATTTTAACCATTTGTAAACATATATATGTAAAATTTCTTTAATAATTTTGTAACGAGCATTTTTCTGTACCTCATTTCCCTTTAGGATCTAGTTTTTGTGTTTTATTTATCAAAAACCATATCAAACAGGAATACATTTCCTTTATCTCAGGAACGAACCTGTGTTTTCATAAAGGTCATGCTGTTTCAAACAAAATTAAAAAAAAAAAATCTATATTAATAAGTGGAGATTGGCATTACTCATATTCAGTATTTAGTTATTATATATATATATTAAAGCATAAGTAAAAT
>KK114668.1:61610-87430 GCA_000611955.2 Stegodyphus mimosarum
GGTTTATTTGAATAATATAAAATTTATTAATATTTATATAAATAACTTACATAGAAGATACTCACATTATTTGGTTTACGGAAATAACAGTATCTACACGAGGCCTAAGATGCAATCAAAGGTCTAGAGATAACACTTAAATTACACTCATTAAAATTAAAATTTTTTTAATGTGAACTCTACCCTTCTATTATGAATAGTAAATTCCTTCGCAAAACGTTCATAAAATGAAGACCGCGCTTTAATTCTCAGAAGATGATGTTTCTCAATATATAATATGCTACGTGCACCTATTCTACCCCTTTTGTGACTGCTTTATTTTGACATAATTCTTCTAAATGCTGAAAGTGATCTTTCTGCAGATGGTATTGAAGAAATGTTTTAAGATAATTTGTAAATTTCACATATAATGCTATGCATGTTGTCGGGTATTTATATATGGTACTAGTTCATGTACAGATTTATTTTCAAACACTGCAGAAGAATATAAAGCACTTAGCTCATTTTTAAGCTTTTCAAAATCAACCAGTTTGCAGTATGGGATGGCACTTAAATAAGTATAGCAGTATTCCAGAAAAGTTAGAGTTGTAAGAAAGAAAGTTCTCTTCATTCAGAATAATCATAAATTCAAGTTTATAAAGGGAGCAAGATGTTTGACATATTTGATGTTATCTAAAATCTCTGAGTAAAGTCGCTTCATTTCATATTTTCTAACATACATTCTTCTTGATGACAATTCATTTGTTTCCTGTGTCCTGACATTTTCCCCATTTGCTTCAAAATCATTTCTCTATTACGCAAGCCTAAATAGAAATTTTGCGATTTCTTTTTCCCAGTAAGCAATATCAAAGTTTTTCTTTTGTAAAATCTCAAAAGTATACCTGAATGACAAAACATTTTCTTCTTTCTTACATTATGCCAAAAATTTAATGAAGCCTTGCTACCTATGTAACTCCCCCCATTTATTAAATTATAGATTCATCATGTCCTCTAAATGGCAGAACCTTTTCTTTTTGCCAAGAAGCCTACACAATCTATCAATCATCTTAAAATTTCCCTGCTTTTTATTGCAACTTTGTTATGAAGCTTTAAAAATATACTGGAGTGCTACTAAATTCAGGATAAAAAGTCAATAAGGAGTTGGGCCTCATTTGGCCTTGATAATGGCTGCCAAACTGCTAGGTATAAATTCAATAAGTTTGCGGAATCATTCTACGGGAATGGCTTGCCAAACATAGCATGGTGCTGTCCATAATTCAGGAAGCGTCGCTAGTGTTGTGTGATGCGGTTTCAGCCTTTCTCCAAAACATCACAAAGGTGCTAAGTAGGATGTAAGTCGGGGCTCTAGGTAGCCATTTCATCACAGAGACGTCAGTGGAATGTTCATCCAACCAGGGAGTAGCCAACCGGGACCTGTGAGAGTACAGTTATCTTGCTGGAATACTCTTTTTCCGTTTGAATGATAGGGCAACAAATCGGTGTTAAATAGTCCGAATCAACATTCATCTCCGCATGCTTCTCGTTTCCAGTCCTCTAGAGTCCATTCTCTATGTTCTCTTGCCAGACAAGACGTGTAGCTCGATGGCATGCAATGAACAATGGTACGCTTGTGGGTCTATAGCTCCCGAAGTCCATGTGGATAAGCAGCGTTGCACGGTCCGTTTACTAACTATACGACTGGCGCTATGATTCAGCCGTGTGGGAATATAAGCTAATATTTGGCTTCTCGGACTATGTACAATACGGCTGAGCCATCTCACACCACACTGGTCAAGGCTAATTGTTTTTTGCAATTTGTCCGATCGATAGTTTTTTCCACCATCCGTGTATTCTCAGTATAGACATGACAACATCGACTTTGAAAATCCTAGCCCTCTGACGATTTCGAAAATTGAACGGCCTATGCATAGAACATGTACTATCCTTTCGCGATCGAAAGTATCTAAATCAGAAATTTTACCTATACTGGCAATGAAAACGACTGATTAACAACAACCATAATACTAGCTATATACATGCAGGTACCACAACGCGCTCACATCAGCATAATTGTGGCGCAGCGCTACACAATTTGCATAGCCATGTCTATCCCTAACTCAGTGGCACTTCAGTGCACTTGTTTCTGTTGATTTAATTGAATATCTATTCTTTATCGTCCAAATGTGGAAAGTTGGGAATTTGCTTTAATGCAGTAAATAGGGTTTTCATATCTTCAGACGAATGTTGCGAATACATTCAAATTACAAAATTTATCTTTAGTCCACACACTTGTTTCATCAATACCAAACAGCTGACAAAACCAGTAGAAAAACCTTTCTTTAACACCATAATCAGATAAGTGGCTAATTTTCTTCTAACGAGCAGCTTGGAAATGTCCTGCGGAGCTACCGCATACATCGACAATTGAGTCGAAATTCGTAGCTCCTGATTCATAAAGTATTTATTTTTTCGTTTCCCGTCACAACTTTTAAGATAAGCAACGTGGCCCGTCCTGAAATTTTCCGAAGCTAATGCTGCCCAGACAAGAGTCATCAATGAAAAGTGCCTACGCAATAATTAGCATGTGTTACATTATTTTCTTATTATTCGTCGATGAATTACGTTATTTCATAGTTAGTCCAAGCACTTTTTCTCTCTTATGAAACAACTTAAAAGACACAAAGGCCTTTCTTAACATGATAACTACTAACCGGTTAATTTTCTTACTTTCTTTAACTGGCTAACTTTCTTACTTTCTTTAACATGATAACTACTAACCGGCTAATTTTCTTAAATTGTATATCTTGCTTCAAATTTCTAGAAAAAGCATTTCCTTTAATCTTAAAACACTGTCATATGGAACTTGAAATCTAATAACTGAGCTTTAATTTAAGCTTTAAATGGGTAGTACAACGCAAATATGGAAACAGAAAACTTGCCTCTAGCGTGCTAAAAAGTAGTAATAAATATCTTTAAATTCAGTGGCAAACTACAGATATTCTGTTTTTGTAGCTATGACGCGACAATAGAGCAAGAAATTCATCTAGTTTCTCGAACTCCAAGTGAAAAGGAGCGGAAGGGAGGCGTTCTCTTTGCCCGTTACAAATATTTCGTCAGTATCCTTTTCGTTAGCATCCTTGTCCTGCAGAATCCTTTTGGGATGAGGGATGGGTACAAAGACATAGGAAGTGACAGCACGCGTCTCTTTCGTTTTAAATAACTGACTTTTAAATAAGTGATTCAGTAAACAGCTGTAGATTAAAAGTAGTTAATAAGGATTTTGTTATATGGTACAGTTAAATAATAATTCTAACCATCTTCTGACGCAATCTGATCACTTTTTATACATGAAAAGGTAGAAGTTACATTACTGGCTGCAAATTGGGGGTTTTAGCGCCTTTTTATGAAAGATACCCAAACTATCGATGTTTATTGTAAATCGGCAAACATTATCAGCATACGTAAAGAAAATATACTTCAGCAATTTAAAATGCAAATTTTAATTATTAAATAAGGATTGCGTGTTACATTAAAAAATTAAAATGATTACAATCTTCTCCAAAACTTTCTGTTTTTTTTCCTTCTATTCTTCTCCCGAAGTACACAGCGATCTGTTTTCGCTTAAAGAAAACATCAGAGAAAATCGGAGACTCGACTTCGTACAAACCTCGGCAAAACCGGCTATCTAGGAAAAGCCTTTCCTCGTTGTCCCCTTTAGAAAATTTTCAGCAAAATTATGTATTCCTACAAGAATGTTACCGCAGTTTCTTCCATTGCTGGCAAATTCCACAAACTCATATTTTAAAATTAAGGCAAAAAAATATCATCACGGTTTGCTTATAAAAGCCGTTGGAACTTGGGATATAGCGAAAAAAGAACGCATACGAAAATGGCGGTATTTCTTGACTGAAGAATTCTTATCAGCATGGTTGCCGGAACAATGGTTATGCGTATGGTCGCCAGAGTTTGGCACATTCTGAAAATTTGGCGACTTCTATTAAGGTGGTTGCGTTAATATGGAAGTACCCCTTTTTCTCAGTTTTAAATTTATAGACATGCGTCGCATGCATCCCATACCCTAAGGCGACAATTCTGCTCTATCTCCATTATAACACCTCAAACTTAACTCGTTTAAAACCTGCATTAAGAGGGTTTTCCGATCGCCCGAAATCAAAGGTGCAGTATCTACCTAGAAAAAGTGCAGTATTCAATTCTACAGTGCAGTATATGAAAACTATTTTCTAACGCATGTTATTCTAAAGGATTATTTACTAATGCAAAGATTATTTGTTAATTACTAATTTTCAACTCAACATGTACAAATATATATACGAGTTTTTTAAAGTAAGTTTTATGTCGATGTACTAGATTACATGTGATGAAGTTGTGTACGTAATCGCATGAGATCCAAGTATAAGTGAAGTAACGTTTGACTACAATTTATACATAAAAACAGTATTATTAACAGTTTTATTGTATTTAAAAAGATTGGAATATCTATTCAATAATCCTGCTTTCAGCTGGTAGAATAACCAACCGAAGAGACAGCACTTCTATAATCTGTTACTTTAAAATAGACACTTCAAGGGCTTTTCCAACTCTTCCCCACTTGCAATCGTAAAACATCGTCATCACTGTGGAGCAGCTATTTGCTCTACTTCATTTGAGACCTGTGTTTAAAGTTAGCATTCATTCCAGCGGAAGCGAAGCCCATTAAATGAAAACGAAGTAGAGGACAAAAGTGAGCACAAGGAAGAAAATGGCCATCAGCAGCAGCAGTCGTTACCATGTTACTAGAAAAGTCAGTCGGAAAATGACTCTGAAGTGCCTATTCTCAAGTAGCAGAGTGTAGTTATTTTCCCTTTCATTTAAATAATGCGAGAAATATTACCTTATAAGGTATTTCTCCCGCCTTCTTCGCGTGCCTTCGTGGTGTAGTGGTCAGCACGCTCGACGCGTAACAGACAGGTCCGTGGTTCGATTTCCGGCGAAGCCGTTTTTTCCTTTTTTCATGTTTCCTGCTTCTAAATAACTAATGACTCTACAACCTATGTTTATTTTACATTAACTTATATCAAACACCTTTGGAAAAGGTGTTTTTCCTCCCCCCCTTGATTCCATACCGATGTGTCGTCTTGAGAAAATTCCAGTAGAATTTAGATTTAGAAATGAATCTGATTTTACGAACGATTTATAAGTTTTCTAAACGAATCATAACTCAAAACAAGCAATTTCAGGTTATTATGAAAAAAAATTATATTCAGTAACTTCCTCCGAATTTAGAGACCCGTGCTTTACACTTTTTCTTTCCTTTTTAGCTTTATGTACATCTTAATTTGTTATTTTCCTATTTTTCAAACACAACAACTTTTTTTTAACAATTCTGAATATTCCTTTTAAAATCCTAAAAAAATGTATTTATTGTATTCATGGTGTACGTGTTTATTGTAAGTGTTGGCTGCATGAGCGTTTTCATGGTTTTCACTATGTGTAACGTGTATATGAGCTAGTTTCTTTCAGAAAGACCTCCAGGAAAGCATCCTTCCCCTTAGCTGCTTTCCTGCTGTAAAAAATCCCTTAGGCAGGTAGCCCCCCGAGGCTTTGCCGCAATCATATAAACCAAAGTGGGGAGATTTGGCTGTTCAAGCCATGCGTTTCATATCCTCACCTTTCCGGAAAATCGTGCATCAGATTAGTTCTACGAGGATCGCTCATAGGAATGAGCTGACGATGAATTACACCTTTGAAAATTCTCTAAATTTCGAGCACTAATGTAATAAGGTTAACCTTTACTGTTTAGTATAACTGCTTCAGGTTTTAAATGGAATCAACATGAGAAAATCAGACTGCAATTTTTTTATGTTAAATTTTTTTAAAAATATTTAAAACATCTTTTGAAACGTTAATGGTATTTCTTCGACTGTTAAATTGTAATCTGACATTTTTAGTTTAAAAATTAAGACTTGATTTTTCTTTTCTAAAAAAAACTTATTTTATCTGAAAAATGTCATATTTATTTATTTATCTTTTTTTTTTTTAAATATCTTTTATGTCTGTGATGCTCTTTTAAGGAACAATTCTCTGCTTATTATTATTTAATTCCTACTATTAGCTCAAACACTCCCTATATCTTGTTCAAATTTTCAATCGTTAATAAAATACTTTTTATCATCCACTCAAGCTCAAATATATTTTTTGAAACTTGTAGTGGATGACACTTGACGTTAATACAGTTTTTTCACATATTAAAGTAATTAAAATTTAAAATTTTACATATTAAGGCTTACAAATAATGACTGTTTATTAGAAATTCTCACATGCTGTAAAAATTAATTTTATAACAACTTACAAATAATAGGACATGACTGTGATAAATGGGATTGTAATATTTAGCAAACATAAATGGCAACAGTAAGACAGAGTTCTAAAGATTTTTAAAATGTATAGAATTAAAGAATTGTAGTTTTATAGAGTTGGAGGAAGCGGATGTAATGTTCCATTTTGTAGCAAAAGTTCTCATAAGTAGGAATTAAATTAATTTTTTATATTACTTGTTATTAATAACGCTTGCTATCCTGTCAAAGTAATTAACATTCATTGCGTTGTCGTCTACAAATAAAACGTATCAATTGCAATAAAATATTTTTCCTTCTTACAATCCCGATTTTGAGATACATGTTGTTAAAAGGTAAGTAGAGAAAAATAAATAAATCCTGCTTTCCCTATTTATTTTCGAAATCTTTGTAACGTTTCAAATTCAATCCTTACACACTTCCTCTAAAGCCTTCAGCTCCAAATTCTAGTGCAGTTTCGAATAAGCAGTCCATAAGCGAGCATCAACACAGGAAGACATACGTCCCGCATCTCGCACGTGGCCATCATAATACCGAACCGCCGAAGCGGATCGTGGAGAAATTGAGCCGAATGACAATTAGGGAAAAGGAGGACCCTTCTTCTGCCCCTCTGCCTGGGCACAATGCTGCCACCCCAACAGCAATTCTTCTGCCCCAACGGGTACTGATCCCACCCTTTTCCCTATCCTGATTTTTTCCCCCATCTTAGCTCATTCTTTGATTCTTTTCCACACCGGTAGATGGCGAACGTTTGACTTTTGTCTTTCCCGGAAGTGACGCCACTTCTCACGTGTCCCGATTTCCTGGAACTCTATGAGAGAGTTTCTATTGTGGTACTTAAAGAGAACATTTCATAGAATCCTGATTGAATGCAGGGTGTAGGACAATTTTTTTTTTTTCGTTCCTCTTAAAGAGGGATATTAAGTGCCACAAATAAATCAATGATTTATTTTTAAGAGGTACACGTAAGCAAAGAAGATTTGATATGTCGGCGTTCCTAAATTCATAAACTGCTCTGATTGATTTTTATTTTCGATTATTTGAGTTCTCTTGTAATTTAAAACTTAGAAAATGTTACCAAACCAATATTTTTTGTGTGTGTGTGTGTGCGTGTGTGTGTAAAACCACAAACTAAATAAATTTTTTTCTCTCAAATTTTCCTATTTAAATTTTTTTTTGTTTGTTTTGCATTATATTTGTCTGAATCTCAGATTAGATAGAATATTATTAAAGGGCATGGGAACATTTCTTGCGATCAGATGCTGATTTGAATTTATATATTTATATACAAGAAGACTTGGCATTACTTTTTATTTACAACAAAAGCAAAAGGTCTGTTGGATTTATACGGAAGAAGTGAAATGGAGAAATAAATTTACATCAGTGATTTGCTAGATTGTGGTAAATCCTCCTTATTGACGAAGAATAATAAAAGTTAATCAAGCTTTGTTAATAATCTAAGGATTAAATATTTCGGAGTGCCTAGGTCATAGTATTCTCTACCTCCCCATTATGAAATTTAAATAGAGAGCAGAACTGAGAAAGGATGCATCATATCGCTAAGGAAGTTAAAAAAAGAAGTCAACATGACTTGAAAAGTTTAAGAAGAAACCTGTTGATAATTTGATTGAATGTGTCCAACCAATGAAGTGTGCCTCATTTTTTCGGACTCCCAGCGATGAATTCAAGTTGTCCGTAAAGCTTTCTTATCGCATGAGAAAAGTAGAATATTGACATCATGAAAAACTTTTGTTGCACTCAGCGAATATTCGACGTTTTTCATTTTCTTGCATGTTTTTGCTTTAATTTTATCCGCATGACAGCTATATTTCTATATGAGCTACAATATTTTAAATAAAAATGGCAATTGCATTCTTATGGAATAAAAGGCGCATTTTTCTATAATTGCATTAGAATAAGGTTCAGAAGGAGAATATTTTAAATTTAAATGACAAATGATTCTACTACTGATGAAGTTTTAATACAAAATTTTCACCGGTTTATTGGAAATTAATTCTGAAGATTATTCATGGGCGGCTTGCTTTAAATGCTTCGCTTTCCCTATGACTTTCATAACGGAACTGGCTTAAGTTCAGTTAATGTGTAAAAAGAGTTTAGTATTAACAAGCTTTATTGTAGCTTATGAAGTTAGTCAAACTTCATAAGCTACAGTAACAACAAAAAGTACTTCGTTGTTTTGCTGCATATAATGAAAACTTTAAAATCAAATTACACTTTTTTCAGATCCAGTGCTCTGGAATCCAGATCACGTGAAGCAATGGCTAGAATGGGCAGTAAAAGAATATAACCTACACGAGGTGGATGCTGCTAGATTCAACGTCATTGGCCGAGAGCTATGTCAGCTGACCCGGGAGGATTTCAGCCGCTTGACCAATCCTTATAACGGAGAAGTGCTCTATGCGCATCTCAACTTTCTCCGCCAGAGTAAGTACATCGATTTTTATGACTGTCCCCCTGCTGTGAGATCCCCACCACCACACGAACAACCCTAGTATCATCACCCTGTGTTCTTATATTATGGATTATAATAGCAAAAGTAAATAGGAGTGTCGGTTATTTTATGTATTTCTACCGTGGAAAATATGCTTCCGCCGAATGATTTCGAGTTTTGTGATGTTATAAGACAAGTGGGGCTTGTTCAAGTATTATCAATCTGGAGAAAATATTTTTATCTTTATCATGCCCTTACTTGCAAAAAAAAAAAAAAAAAGCTTCGAATATTCGAATATTTTACTGTAATCTTATCTCACGACGTTTTACTTACATTACAAACACAAATAAATATGAATGTTAACCATGCATCAGATCACGCTCAGCAGAAATGAGTCAACTCCTTCCACAGTTTTGTAATCCCAAAACTTTAAATATAACTTTTTTTTAAATATTATTTTAATTCACTTAAGAAGTTATTGAATATTTTATTGACTCATTATTTAGATTTTTTTTTCAGTGGCAGACTGTGAACAGTTACAGTTTGTAACAGAGTCCATTAATCTATACTAAGGCCAGATGTGGTGGTCTCTTTATTATGGATACACCTAATAGATGGACCACCATTGCCTCCTATGAAGGGACGGACAATTATAACCATGCCTTCTCCGGGACTCGAACCCAGGTCCTTCGGTATCGCAGTCAGGCTCCCTTAACCACTATACCGTTTGGGCGGCTTATTTAGATATACTATATTTCTAAGAAATAATTTAGTTCACTTATTACATAACAGTATTTCAGAATAAATCACTTATAGAATTACTCAACTTTTAGAGGAATATTTAAGCTTGATCACTTCCGTCCAACTCTGCGTAATCCCTTGGCATTTAAAAAAAACTATTATCGCTTAGAAAAATATTTCCTTGTTAAAATATCTTTAATGTCTCAAACGATATGGTGGTTGGTAACCACTGGCTGTCACAACTGTCATCAAGACTCACGGCAAGGTTTGGTTATTTGTTTCACCTATCTGTTACTTGTCTAATGGAATACTGATCTTCACCGTATTCTCTTCACATGGGATGGGAATGTTGGGCATATGACCCTGTGGCGTACTTTAAGTAATTTTCTTGTTGACAAAATGCTGATATGATAAAAACTCTTCGTCTTCCCTGCCAAATGCCAAATGGACAACTGGCTGGTGGTTGGAGGGGACAATAATAAGATTCCTGTCGATATTTTGAACAATTTCTAATTTGGATTAAACAAAGAAAACAAATTCTTACTAAGTTACAAAATATTACTTGAAAAGCGTTTTAAAAAGGCTTGCAACAGAGATGTAAAACTTCACTGTTTTCATATCAAAAGAATAAGTACCTCGAGTCCCGTGAGAGCATTGCTCATTTTTCATGTCTCTCAGTGTTGTAAAAAATATTTTATATATAGTAAAAATACTTAAATATATTTTAATTTCTTATGTAATTAAAATTGTGTTAATTTCTGTAGGTTATGAGAAATATTAATTATAATTATTCTGGTGTACAAGTGATAACCAAAATTTTGAATATTAATCTTATCAGCGATGAACCGCGAATAAGAATGAAGAAATCCAACTACCCAGTATAGGATTAAGACATGTGATTAAGAGTACATCACGTTGTTTCCGCAATAACCCGAATGATAGGGATAAAATATGTGACCTACAGAGGATAGCAAAATAAAGTACTTACCCCAGACGTTGTGATAGTTGAAGAAGAAAATACAAGTTAATCATCTACAATTTACTCTATTTATTTTTCCTATCAAAAATTTTACTGCTGAACTCACACAAATAAAACAAGAAAATTAAATAATCAGATCATAACTATAGTCCTACTATAAATACAGAACGTCCACTCGTTTAACGATACACTTTAATATCACAATCCTCTTGCATCGCTTTCTATAAATCACTAAAAACATGGTATCGAAAATATATGTAGAGCAGCAATAAACTTGTCTTGAAATTTCTTCTGATTTTGAAGCTTCTACCAGTGAATTAATTTGGAGCAGTGCACCACGTGGCGATAGACAATGGATGAGTCTTAAATTGCACAATGAGATCGTTCATGATTCTTGCTTAAAAAATATCATGCAATCCAGGATGAATTTTCAGAAACTGCATGTAGAATGAATATATTCAATAAGAAAAACTACAGTTGGCTTTCTATAAATCAGGAAACATCATCGGACTTTTCAGGAGAGTTAAACGTGCATGTTCCAGCGAGGTGGTAGGTGAAGACGCAGTCGGTGAAGAGCCAGGCCGAAGCCCGACCTTCACCTTGAACTCCCAGCAGCGAAGAGGCAGAAACCTGTCCAACAACTGCCACCAAGGGCTTGGACGAAACGATGACGATTCTTGAAGCGATAGTTTGATGATAGATGCCGGCTTACTAGCACACTCAGCATCAAAATAACCTAATGTCTCTACAGTGGCGCCCGAAGTGAAAAAGGTTGTGGATGACGATTCTCCACCACCCGGATTTGGCGATTGGGTCTCCTAATCCCCAGTCCCCCTTTTAAAGGGGGCTATATAAGGTATTTCTTCCGCCTTGTTAGCATGCCTTCGTGATGCCATGGTCAGCATACACGGCGCGTATTCGAGAGGTCCGAGGTTCGAGTTTCGGCTAGGGCATTGTTCATTTTTCACGTCTCTCAGCATCGAAATAACCTAATGTCTCTACGAACAAACTTTAGATTGACTTGAACTTAATATAAAACTCTGCATTTCACAAAAACCAATACGGAGTCTTTCGTTTTCAAGAAGCAAAAATATTCTTCCTCTGCATAAAGTAAATATGCATTTGATTGCATAACAACTACTTTTCGCTTTTGAAACATTTTTGCTTTTCATTCGAATTGAGTTGCGGCATGCGACAAAATTCTAAAAAATCACCATTTTAAGCATTTCGATGTACACTCACGTCCATAAATTAAGGATAATGCAAAATCAGGCAAAGGAAGAGTTAGAAGCAAAACAAATTTGATTTATTTGTAAAGCTTATTTATTAAACAAAAGGTAAAGAGCAAAAAATGATGCTATATGTTTGATATTATTAAAAAAATTAGCGATTTTTTTCTCCCAGGAGCAAATTACAAAAAACACCTATTTACAAAAAAACATTATTACATGGTTGGTATGATTGTTAATACATTGTATGTCTCCCAGACGATGCAATATAGTCCGTACAACCCCTAGACATGCTGAGTATCAAATTATCGATCTGATCTTGGGGGATATTACACCACTCAAAAAAGCAATGCTCTCCGAAGCTCCGGTAGACATGTAGGAGGAGGTTGACGGGCTGCAACTCGTCGACGAAGCATGTCCCACACGTGCTCTACTGGATTCAAGTCCGGTGAGAAGGCTGGCCAGTCCATACGGGTGATATCCTCCGATTGAAGGCATTCACTTACGATGTTTGCACGGTGAGGACGGCCGTTGTCATCCATAAATACAAATTGTGTGCCCATGGCGCCCCGAAACAAACGTACATGTTGCTCCAGAATGACGTCCCCAAAGATTTGGCTTGTCGTGGTTCCAATTTGAACACGCAGATCAGTTCTGGAACCCAGAATAATTCCACCCCAAACGAGCACTCCTGCACCACTGTAACGGTGTCGTTCAATGATGTTTTCTTGGTGGTAACGGGTACCTGGATCTCTCCATATGAAAGTACTGCAAGAATCAGACTGCAAGCTAAACCTGGACTCGTCGGAAAACATCACACAAGTGTCCACAATGCATGCTCTCTACTCCAGGCTAACCGAAGGCGACAGTGAGTTGAAGTAAGTGGAACGCATCTGACAGGTCTATGAGCATACAGACCAATCTGCTCTAAGCGTCTGTACACGGTCTGCCTTGAAATTTTCGTACCAGTGGCTGAAGAGAGCTGACGAGACAGGTCTGAGGCTGTGCTCTGCCTGTTTCTTTTGGCAGTAATTGCCAAATACCGGTCCTCATTCGACGTTGTAACTAACTCTGGGGCGACCTGTGCTGTAACGTCTACTCACATTACCATCATCTTGGAATCGTTGCCAAAGCCTGGAGATGACACTCTGGCCAATTCCAAGTTCGTCTGATTCTTCCACGCCCACATTCCAAACGGCCGATAATTCTACCACGTAAAAATTATCCAAATGCGTCCTTTGTGTCATAACTATTCAGTTATTGCACTGAAATGCTTATAAAGCGCCTGCGAACAATTTTACTTCTTTGCCTGTATTCCTTATATATCACTCTCTTACACTCTCGTCATTGTGACGTACTATCGGTGTCATCTGGTTACTTCATGAAATTTGCATATAATTCTTGAAGATGTGTGTAGTGATTTTACAGGTGATACATTTATTTTAGAGTTAGATTTCCGCGTGACTCTTAATTATCCTTAATTTATGGACATGAGTGTATTTCTAAAAGTACTGGCCATACAAAATTTCAAAGGGAATGGTTTTGAACATAACAAGTATTCGATAGATGTAGCTCGGTCGGTGTGCACCCTTCGTCTTCTTTGGTCTGTCTCTTAAGAAACTGAAAATATGTTACTAAAAGTAGTATAATATAAATGCAAACTTTTGTGCTGTTCAAAATTACGAAAAAAATTATAATTGCGTAGGACATACGCAAGAAATTACAAAAACTCCAGAAACTACGAAATGTATCAGTTAGACTGCAGACATCTGAATGAATACTCCAAAAACCTAATATCTCAAGAAACCCATTTTCATTGCATTTGAGTGCAAAAAAGGAAGGCCTCGAATGAATAAGTCAGAAGAAGTCGAATCACTTGTTTGTGTGGTTTTGTTATAAAATGCTGATTTGGTACGTCCATGAAAACTGCAAGAACACTGAACTCAGCGTGTTGTCGGGAAGATTATTTGACATGCTGAACGATAGGTGCAAGATGAAGTATTGTTGAAGTTTTGAGCACAGTCAGTTTTATAAATAATTTCCATAAGGCTAAAACAGATGAGATGAATAGAGGAAGATTTATCTCGCAGGTAACTTTTCTCAGTCTTATATGGAAAAATCAAATAGAAACCTACTGAAACAGAAAGAACATGTTTCTCGACGCACTGAGTATGTACATTAGTGTGTATATGGGGCAGTAGAAAGATTATGTTATTTAGATTGATATTTAAGATCATGTACATATAAGTGCGTGTATGAGGGGTTACTTCGAATTCTGGATTAGACTGGAATAGATTATTCACTTCAGGTAAAGAGCACGAAAGCCACCTGCCTAAAGGAAAGGATCATTTCGTACATGGCGCTTGAAAGGAAAATGACTCGCATGTGGTTATAAATGGTGAAAACCATGAAAGCACTCAAGCAAAGAACTCATTCGCCAGAACTTAAACACGAGTAAAAGAACGAGTGTTGAGCAGCGGTCTTACCGCTTGGCCGTTGGATGGCTCTGGTTAATCTGACGTTGATGATTTGTTTTGTATGATAAGCTTGTCATGAGAAGTCTGAGTTATTATTGATGACAAACGTTAGTAGACAATTTTGCAATAATATTTCCAACTTTCCGTGATCTGCCCGAAGCCCTGGGAAATGTGATTTATCCAGCATTCTAAGCTTGTCGTCCTGTTCTGTATGACACATCATATTTCATATTCATGAAATGGGAATCCCCGCCTTGGATATAGTTCCAACATTTTCCGATCTCAGTTTCATTTAATAATCCATTTCATGCTCTAAAGAAAAAGTTGAGGAAAACAAAAGCCCCGGAAAAACATAGGCATGAAGGGAACTTTTCAAAAAATCCGAGAAATGAATTTTTACGAAATCATTATAGGCTCAGGCAAGTCAATGGAAAGGCAAACTAGCTGCAAAAGTCAATGCCTTCAAGTTTCTGGAAGAAAAATAATTGAAAATACATATCTAAATATCTGTTCTAATACATGTACTGTTTCTTGTGTTAAATTATAGATCAAATGAAATAACTTATTCGTTGAAAGTATTCTTTTTAAATACAAAGGGAACTGATCTTCTTTTCGTTTATAGCAACCCAAAACAACACAACTTCTGAAAATGTATAATTATTACCCCTTCCCAAAACAACGCAAATAATTTTACAAAAATACATTTTCGTTAATGTTATCGTTCCATAAACAAGCATCTTTAGTGTTTCAGATAAAAGATGTGAAGGAAAGTGTTTAAATTTTAAACAAATTATATTTGCTTCTCAAATCATAAAAAGGGAAATAATTAATATTATTATAAATAATATTTTTGGTAATGATGTAGTATGCCTTTAGTTACTATTGCTTTTAGTTCCTTAGACTTTCCTCAAAAAATAATCAACAAAGGCAAAACAGGAATAAAACAAAAACTATTTAATGTATATGCATGAAATTGATACAAGAGGTTGGTAGGGTATTATTAAACTCCACAACCAATAATAAAGGAAAGACATACAAAAACTCATGTATTGAAACAATCACATCTAGAAAGACCAAATGCGTCGGAAGAATGTGCAGTGGAAACATCACGATAATAACGGGTATGATACCCTTTAGCTTAAATGCACGCTTGACTACGGTGAGGAGAGCTGGCAATAGTGTAGTTGATCACTTGTTGTGGTAGCAGCGCTCATGCCTTTAGTAATGCATGTCTGAACTCATGCAGGGTGCCTGGCGGCACACTATGACCTACAATCCGTTGTTCTAACATGTCTCGCACGTGCTTTATGGAATACAGGCCCGGTGATCTAGCAGGCCACGGCAGATGTGGAATGGCTTCACTCTCCAGGTAATCTGCACTACTCGAGCTCTATGTGGGCGAGCGTTATTGTCTATAAATATTGCGTCCATAAATATTTACCCATTGCAGCGATAAAGGGACGCTCAAGAGGGTATAGAATTTCGTCGTGATATCGGACGGCTGTAAGGAATCATGTAGTGTCGGAGCGGCTGTTCGTTGCTATCCCAGCCCATACATGTAAGCCTCTTCCTCTGTAATGGTTCCCGTTCGATGAAGTTTGGAGCCCGATAGTATGTCCCCGGCAGTCGCCCTATCATTGTCTTTGGGAATCTCGACTCATGGTTAAAGAGTACAGTACTCTGGTGTCCAATAAGGTGTCTGGTGTTCAATACTACTCTGATGTCCCACTACTCTGGTGTTCATGGCCCAATTCAACCGCTCTCTGACATGCGATGGGAAGGAATAAAAACCACAGGTCGTCGGGCGTACAGTTCTTTTTCATGTAATCGACACGACACAGTTTTACAGGAAATAGACCGTCCTGCAGCAGCAAAGAGATGCGACGCCAGCTGTTGTGCTGTTAATGATCTACGGCGTCTTGCACATAGTAACAGCAAAAGATCGTCTGCCATTGTGGTAATCCTCCGGCGTCCAGTCCCACATCTTCTACAGAGGTTTATGATCCCTTTGATAATGATTTAACAGACTATTGATGGCACTACGATGTACATTCAACTCTCTCGCAACAATGTATTGTTTTGCACTAGCTTTCAACATCTCGACAGCCCTCCAAAGCATTTCATCATGCAAATGATGCCTTCTTCTCCTGCTCTCCGCTTCGGCTATCTCAGATTGCACGGAATTCTGCTTGGGAACTGACGCATAGGTCCGACATGCCCCGTTTTAAGGTGTGGTGATAAGACTGCGGGATTGCGTTTTATGCTAATTTTGGTTGCCTATTTGCATTCGATGATGCAATTTCTACCTCATATGTAAATTATATGATTTAATTCCTCTTTTTATATTCGCCCCTTTAGCGTTTGTTGCTTATTTTTTTAGTACGAGTGTATTTGCAAACCTAAAATTAGTTTCTGTTTTCATATTTCTTTTTCCCGCCATTTCATTGTCCTTTCGAATATGGAAACTGTTAAATTTTTCTTATATTTTATTAAGCTACTGTTATTGAATTATGAAACCACTGAAATTTAAACTTTCTGAAATTAAAAAAATTGGTGGGTTATTATGCTAATTAATGGAATGATTTTGTTTATGTGTTCTCATTAATTTTTTTTTTGGCTATAGTGCGCGAAATTCGTAACGCAAATAAATGGCTGACTAACTTATATGAAAACGGCCTTTTTAAGATCTGTTACTGCTTTTGTTTTGTAAAAATGAAAGGAATTTAAATTTAAAGGAATTAAAAATGTAATGGTTTATTAAATTAAGTAATGGAATCATTTTCGTTTACGTATTATTAATTATATACATTTGTTTTCATGTTTAAAAACAGCGTTTTAGCAAAGCCATCTAAGAAATAACTAATTACCTAAAAGAGGTAGATTTTGCACTACATAGTTTCTTTTTTTTGTCTGGTACATAAAAATTTGAAGGTAAACTCCAAAACCGTCCAGATAAGATAGTGGCTAACTACATACGCTGAATGTCGTAACGAAGGGGCCGTGTTCGAATCCCACAGAAGGCACGGATAGTGTTTATGCGACAAGGTGGCAGTGAAAATATACGATGAGCTGAAATCCTGTCGAGAAGTGATGGCAGAGAAGAGGGATGGGAGAGCTTCTAACCGTACCCGAATGTTCTTGAATGATCTTCCACCCGAGGCGGAAATTTTACAGTTAACGATCCTCGCCAATACCTAAGCTATGTAAACTGATAATGTAGGATAAGAGATGATTGAAAATTCATTTACTTATATTTTTTGTTCTCACTTTCATATTATAAATATATAATTTCATATATAAAGTAGAAAAGATATTTTTAAAAATTCGTTGAATAGAGTTGAAATTTTGTGTTAATTCATTGATATCTATCAATTCTTAGAGCCCAAAACCATGTTATTGTTCTCTTCAAAACTGTTTTCTGTAATTACTGTTACATTTGAATGATCCCTAAAATAAGTATTTAAAGCGCAGTTTCGAGGTAGTATTTTCGTTTACGAGTCAATACTCTTGTATATTATAAGGGGAAAAGAACAAAAATAAGAAAATTTCACTGGCTATTAAAGTATCATTGTATAAAAGCTAAAGAAACTGAAAAAATACCAAGACTGGGAGATATTTTCTCTCTGACATTTCATTCCTGATGCCGTGACTCATTGGTACTTGCGAATTTTGGTTTAAGTAATTGAATTAGTTCTTCAAGTGTTACTTACTGCTTTAATTTAAAACTTTAACTGTAATTTTAATTATCAAGATTTTGGAATATAAATATGATTAAAAAACGTTCTTATCTAATATTGTCGATGCCATACTTGTTGAGTAATTTATAATTTGTTTTTCCATTTGCAGCCTCAGAAGCTTCTTTGCCTCCCGCTTCCAGGGAGAAACCTCCAGTATCTGCTCAAACTGGCTCCCCTCAGATTTCCACAGGTTAGACTTCTTTCTGTATCAGTCATACATCGAAGACTGTAAAGAAATTTAGATTGCTTTTAAATAACCGAGGAAAAAATAATAGCGATTTTAATTAGAGTAGAGTTTTGAGAAAAAATTCTTGCTGCATTAAACTTGCTGTATTTGATACAAAACATTATAGGAATTTTCATGTAATATCGCCATGAAAAAAAATTGAAATTGTATTAAATAGTTGATGCGAAATTTAAAATAATTCTAATGCAGATACTTTTTAAAATTTGGCAAAAGGCTTTCTATGGTCAAATTATTTCGAGGAATATTAAGAACTGAATAACTAATTTGGACAAACATCAGCATAACTGGACCTGCTTATTACCATAAGCAAACAAAATAGGTTTTAGATAGTTAGTAATCACTAAATGAGTGTTAAAAAATGTGATAGATTATTTAAAACGTAAAATCATTTCTAAAAAGGAATAAAAGAAATAAATAATTAATCTAAGGTAAGCTTTTCAGTAGTATACTGAATCCAGAACTTATGGAGAAAATTCTTTAACTTGACGTAAATTTGCAACTAATTTCTAAATCTAATGATAGAATGAATGAAGTTTTGAAATTTCAATTCGCTTATTTTTTATATTTGTAATAATTTTGTTGTTAACACGAAAACGTTGTTATTAGTACACAGGAAAAGAAATTCTGACGAGTAAAAAGATAACTGATTAAAAAAATTAAATAACTATTTCTACTATTATTCAATAGCTTTATTTGTATAAATATTATATTATAATTAGCATTATCTTCTGTGCTGTTTATGCAATCGAACTGAAATTTTAAACCTTAATATATATCTTGAATGAGAAAAATGAATTGATGTGTACTGTGGAAACCACAACATCATACAGCAAGAAGAAAATGAAATCAATTCTGTCACGTAGTATATTCCCACAATCTTGTGTGAGCCAAAAAACTCTGTGTCATCTAAGTGTCGGAAATGATCTAATCATGGGGACTATTTACCGCTCCGCGATCCCACGAGCGTAGGGTCAGATTAGGGATGCTCCAACGTTATCACGCGTCACAAGTAATTCATCCGTGACGGTAACTTGATGAGAAGCGTGCTGAAGATTTGCCTGACTTGTTTTAAATGAATAGATAGTCTGCTACTAGCTACAGTAAATATAACTATAGCAAGTTGCACGCGATTCACTTGGAGTGTTATCATCACGCATGCACTAATTGCCGGGAGTACACCGACGAATTAATATATTTTAAGGAAAAAATATGTTTAAAAATACAGCAATCAGAGTTCATCTGTTCAAAATGAAACGCATAATACGCTCATCGTGGCCGTGTATAGAATGAAATCACGTTTGATGGATGTAATTCGTTCCTGAAGGCTATTCATCAATCGAAATGTTAGTAAACCGAATGATTTTCCTCATAGAAATTAACGTAATAATTATCAATTCGTCCATGGATGTTTATTTAAATGTTTATTTAAACTTTATCACAATAATTTGTGTGTAAGTCAAAATATATGGGGATTCCTAAAAATAAAACAAAAACTATAAACACAATATAAAAAATAAAACATAAGAGTACTTTATTTAATGTTGATATAACTGTTCGAAGATGAGTGGATAGTGAAGTGGAAACTGTTAAGAGGGATGTTATTGTTTAGATGCGAAATTTCCTTCCGTAAAAACGTCAGGAAACTATCTTTTAGAGGGCTTTTCTTTGTTTCTAAATGCCATTTCATTCTATTTCAGATTCGTTAAGTCTTTATTTCACTAAAAATTTATTTTGATTTGTTATTCTCTATGTTTTAAAAGGTTGAGACATGACTTTGCCATTGAAAATGATTACTCTATAACTTGCTGACATCATTACGCGAAAATTTTCTGTCTTACCGTACTATGAACAAATTTCAAGGATTAGAGAATTAAGCTACTTTTTCCTTCATCCTTTTCATCACAATGCATTGCGTTCAGAGGCACCTTCTATTGTTGCTTCTGATGTTGCTGTAGGTGGTTTTTCCTTAAGATAATTTTTAAGGTCCTCCAGTAGCTTTACCATGTCCTGGTTATTAATTTTCCAACCGATGGTTTTGCCTAAAGGCACGATATCATAGATAGCAAAAAACGTCCTCAGTGCTTCTGCATGCAACCTAATCTGACCCATAATTTCCTCCAGGTCAAATTCAGGCTCTGTTAAGTCATCTGCTGACAGATTTTGTTAATGAGAATTAAACAATGGAAAATATTAAAATAATATTTCCAAAGGTCGAGTGTTAGTTATGTACCATAGATTACTTAAAAATGCATTTGAAAATGATTTTTTACCTACTTGAATGTTCGTAAATCGAGATCCCGTTCTTCATCCGAGATGTTTTTTGTTCAGGTAATTTTTTCGTGAACTCATTGTTTGTGAGATGAGGCTTTCGTGATCCTAGGTTTCATTGCATTTTATTCAAGTAATCGCAAAATTAAATAAAAGAAGTAAGCTAAGCTTTAATCGACTATTTCATCAATAATCACTATTACCTCAATATTATCAAATAGCGATTCAGTAATTTTTATTTTGTCACTCCACTTAGAATGGTGGCCTCCAATGATTAAGTAACACTGGTAGTTAGAGTGTTCGAACCCTAGAAATGGGATGACATGGATATTTTCGAGGTACCTTCTATGTACAACTCGAATATGATCCCACTGCTCTGCTTCAGAAAGCTTTCTACAAGGGCATCCTGCTTTGGGTTTATCATTATTTGCTCAATCTACTATCATACATTTCTTTGCATATATAATATGGCGTGTTAACGGAGCTTTTAGATGTTTTCTAACTGCAGTTGTTCAAATGTTCTTCCGTTCTATTGTTACGTTTATGAAAGTTTCCGAAATCTTGCTAAAATTATGTCCGCAACGCGGAAAGAATAAAAGTTCGTTATTTGATAAAGCTATTCCATGGTACGGCCTATCGGTCCTATTGTTTCTTCATATAACTTGCAGTCTACTTATTATCTTCCCCTTGAAGTAAAATTTTCTTGTGAATTGATATATGCCAACACAACCTTTTTTTTTACTTTATTTTTAAAAAGTAGTGTTTTGCTGATTGAGGCGAATTTTCACTTGCTCGTGTAAATGGTTGCGTGTTTGTTTTCAGATTATAACTAAAACACCATACTTTGCCACTTGTAACGAGTAGTTCAAGAAAATTCAGGACAACCAAATCTTTATTGATTTTCACTTTCCATTCTTTAAGTGTAGCATAAGTAATCATAGAAGTAAGTAAGTATAGCCTAAAGCACAGCCTAAATTATCATAATCATCGATAGTGTAAATCCTTACAAAACTCTTGATTTAAAGTTTCTGAAAGAAACAATATTTTAAAGGTAAAACTTGAGAAATATTCATAAAAATGATTCATAATTTATTACTTGGCAATTCCACAACAGCAAACGGAAAAACTTCAATCTTAAAGTTGCGAATTCATTTTGGGTACTACCATTCATAATAGAGACTGATCAGAGGCCAAAAACTAATAGCAGTGCCTACTGTTAATTCTTTTTTTCAGTGCGATGAGTTGAGTGGTTCTAAATTACAGCGAAAAGCTAACTGTTCAGTCATAGTTTATAAAATATTTATGTTCTCATAATCATGGGAGTGGCTTGAAATGGCTTAAAGTAAACAAATTAACTCTTTGTTTTCCGTTCACTCCTTCTTTCCTACCTGCAGAAGTAAAAATCAGAAAAAGATTTTACAGATTATATAAAATAAGAAGTAGAGCCTCGCATGTTGTTCATATATACTCTAAAGTTCTTTACATTTGTAAAGATTCATATCATACTCTCGGAAATTTCATTATGCCCTGTACATTTGGATAGTTTCACATCTTGCCAAATCTACATATTTTTAACATGTTTAAATATAGTTAATATTGTTCTGCAAAGTAAAGTAATTGAACATGTATCATAAACCGCTAAATAAGAGCATTTTGATATTGATAGTCTTTAAAATGTTCTTTTTGACGTATTATGTTGCTATCCTTTTTAAGACAGTAATTATGTTACTGTCTTAAAAACATGCATTTTAAAAAAATACAGCGAAAGTAGTGGCACAGAATGTAGCTGAAATTAATCCTATAAAAGTCAGCTATAGCTGAAATTAATTATACCAAAATAATTATGCATCAATATTTCTCAAAAAAGATGTAAAGAATTTTAGCAACATTTATAATTTAACTGTTGCAACCAACAGACTAATACCTTTAATTTATGAGTCAATTATTGGACATTGCATTAATTAGAAGATCACAACATCCTTTTATGTTCTGAAATTACTTTCTATCAACAAAAAATCGATATCTTACAGTCAACCAAGTAATTGGGTAACCAAGTCCAAGCAAATGTTTCCATTACAAACCCAATAGCTCCTAGCTAATTGAAAATGATTTTGATGTCACTCTCACCCTCAGCTCCCACAGAGAGATGCTATCGCTAGCGACTCGAATGACGACCCCCCTCCCCCGTAAAGTGGATTAGGGCACTTTGTGGCCACATAAACAAGGCCGAAGCGTGTAAAGTATCTTTAGAGGGAGTATCATCGAATAACCGCTAGTAGATTGACTTATCGATACAGAACATGATACTGTTATCGAGAGCCAAAATGAGTAGAAGCACATATACATGAATTCCTCTTCGGTTGGGTTGATCAAAGTGGAGCTCGTTGGAAAATGCTGCTGCATATATAGCGTTGAAGATTTTGTTTATCTAATGTAACAAAATAGTTAAGGTATATGACGCTGTTATCTTTTCTCCTGTTCCTGTTTTATAAAAGGCTAATTAGAATATTATCCTTAAGGCAATATTTGACAACCCTTGCTCATGTTTATAATTATTATGCTTGAAAAGGGGTGATCATATATTTAGACATATCATTGTCTGCAGTGCATTTTATTTAATTCTGCTTATACAGTAGAATAGTCCTAACTATCGTAGGCAATGTAACTGGTACTTCTTCAAACAGCTGAAAACTCATATAAAATAGAAGAGGGGGATTATTTAAAATTAAATTTGAGAGTATACAAATTCACTTGTTTTGTTCTATAGTATAAGTATTAAATTTTTCATATCATAACAAATTCAGTGTTGTATTAATAAAAAATTACCTATAAAATTATTATGACATATGTTGGGTAATGCATCATAATAAATATAATAATTTTAAGAGTAAAAAATGCATTATAATAATTATTGTTTAATTATTATAATACATGTACTACAGTATAAGTATTAAATTTTTCATATCATAATAAATTCAGTGTTGTATTAATAAAAAATTACCTATAAAATTATTATGACATATGTTGGGTAATACATCATAATAAATATAATAATTTTAAGAGTAAAAAATGCATTATAATAATTATTGTTTAAGATAAACTGTGTGTCTCATTCAGAAACTTAAAATAATGAAGCACATTATCTTATCAAACTTAAAATAATAAAGCTCATTATTTTATGAAATATTTTGCAAATGTGGCTTGCAAAATACTATTTTATAAAGTAATCTGCTAATCAGATAATAAACTTAAATAATCTCAGTAATTACGTTTTATATAACTGAATTCGTTTAATCTATTCACATAATAGAGATACAGTTATCTATTTCTTTTTTAGAGGTTAGATGTCTCTATGTTGCAGTATTCTGGAATAAGTGAATGTACTATCCCACTGTATTCAACATACAAAAGTACCATTTAGAAGAACCTACTGCTTGTGCATCTTTGAGTGCTCAGTACAAAAAACATGGCTAAATGCTTACGAATTATTTAAATGCATTGCGTTTTTATAAGACAGAACGCGCTTGTTAATTGGCAATTTTCTGTACATATGTGTTTAAGGAATTAACTTAGCAAATAAGAAAAGGAAATATTCATTTAGTGGAGTCTATTAAGATCTAATAAAAGTTGCAATGGATATATTTCCTAAAATAAAAAGTCATGGTAATTAATTAACAATAAGAAACATTAAATTATTAAAAATTTCCCTATTTTATAAAGCTTATACAGAACGTTTTCTTTTATCACTTAATTTTGCCTCATAATAGTCAAAGACGTATTCCTACAATTCAGGAAAAAAAGTAATGTTATTTAAAACACTGATCATAAAAATTGCCTAAGTTCATCTTAAAATAAAGATCAAATTATTTCTAAGAAAGTGATGCAATGAAAAATATTAGAAAAGAAAGTATACAGAAAGATTAGACATGTGAAGGAGGAGGCGAAAAATACAAATTTAGAGATGAAAAACGCAATACAAAAAAATTAAGAAACCAGAAGAATTTTAATAGTGGAATAATGGTAAATGAATTAATAAAATATGCAAAATACGTTTTAAATTATATGCTTTTAATTAAATATACTAAAAAGTAAAAAATAATTTTTAGTTCTTATAATGTTTAATAATTCTCATTTTCATTCTTCTTCATTTCACTGGGCTGCTCGTCGTTTAATGGCAGAAGTGCCGCGGAAGGGCGTAGGATATAAAAAAAAATATTTAAATAATTTTTAAAATATTCTTGGTCATATAAAACTAAAACTATAACCGTGGCAATTCAAACAGATGATTTTAAATCAAAATAATTTATGAGAAATTTAATCAATTCAATTATTTTACATAGTATGTCGTTTCTATACTATTACTTCTATTATCCTTAAAATCTTTTAATGACTTAAAGCAATTCTGTAAGCGGGCAAGATGATTTTATTAAAACTATTTACTTACTAAATTTGTATTAAAACTATCACATATTTATTAAAAGGTACATTCAATTCGTTTAAATTTCTGTTTGATTTAAAAATCTGATCACGTCATCACTTGAAATTATGGGGACGATATTAATGAAGAACTTAATCTTTTATTCTGTCACATGATCAGTTGTCTAAAGGTAACAATTGCGGAATCTCGAGGATATTCCGAAGTAAAATTTAATCCTCAGGATTATGTGATTGTGTTTACAGCTAGCATACTAAAAATGTGGCTCACGTTATTAGGAAAAAATGTATATTTTTATGTTTAATGAAGTTATTTATATTTTAAAGCAGATACTGCAGCGAAACTGTATAGTCTTTTAGAAACCAGAAATTTATTCTTTAAATTACGCTTTGCTTACAATAACTGAAAAACAAATTAAAAACTTTTTCACGCATTCTTATGCATTGTTTAAATTAGTTCTCAATTAAAAATAATTTTACTGTAAACTTTATTAATTTTAGGCTCATCCGAGGCCGCATTAGCGGTAGAAATTAAGAAGTTGATAGTTGAGTGTTAAGGATAAATATGTTCTTCATACGTTGTTTTCCATGATAGTTATGAGTTAAAAATAAATGTAACTTTTATTTCAGTTTGTCGACAATTTGTGCTATCCTGTCGCTCTTGTTATTCTTTTCAAACGAGTGCGCGTGTGAAAGAAATGAAAAAAAAAACAATATTCTTCCGTTCTACTTTGAAAAAAAATTGCATTATCATAAAGACATAAAAAATCAAATGAAATTACTTAGTTTCTTATCCGAATAAAAAAATCAAAATTTCTTTTAGAATTTTATTTTATCCAAAGTTTATTAAATTTAGAATTTGTATATAAGAGGAACATATTTTTGTGACTGTAAAACAAGAGTCAAAAAAAAAAAAAAAAAAAA
>KK114668.1:96237-125861 GCA_000611955.2 Stegodyphus mimosarum
GTATCGAAAATATATGTAGAGCAGCAATAAACTTATCTTGAAATTTCTTCTGATTTTGAGGCTTCTACCAGTGAATTAATTTTGAGCAGTGCACCACGTGGCGATAGACAATGGATGAGTCTTAAATTGCACAATGAGATCGTTCATGATTCTTGCTTAAAAAATATCATTCCATGCTGGATGAATTTCCAGAAACTGCATGTAGAATGAATATATTCAATAAAAAAAACTACAGTTGGCTTTCTATAAATCAGGAAACATATCATCGGACTTTTCAGGAAAGTTAAACGTGCATCAAGAAGCGAGGTGGTAGGTGAAGAGACAGTCGGTGAAAAGACAGTCGGTGAAGAGCCAGGCCGAAGCCCGACCTTCACCCTTGAACTCCCAGCAGCGAAGAGGCAGAAACCTGTCCAACAACTGCCATCAAGGGCTTGGACGAAACGATGACGATTTTTGAAACGATAGTTTGATGATAGATGCCGGCTTGCTAGCACATACATACATACGTACAGTCGTCACGAAAAAATCCCTTTTGAATCCTTTTAAATTCGTTTTACAGTTAGATTTAGGGGAAAAGTCCTTTACTCTGTGCATGCGTACAGACGTCGCACGTTTACAAAATAATCATCCAAATGAATTCGGGAACGGACAAAATGGATATTACCGTTGAAATATGATAGCGGAAAATTTTCGAGATTGCTACACATCCTTTACTTCGTACAAGGATATCAAAATTCATTAAAGTCGTACAAAATGTGATATAAATAAAAAACAAATTTGAGTTAAAACACTATTTTAATTAGTAAAAGATGTTTATAGTATCACATATACCGCTCCTAGGGGGAGAATTGCTTTTCAAATTTACCTATTTTTGAAATTTTAAATAAGCACTTTTATTTCTTATTTATATTTTTATCCTACTAAACAAATAGTATTGCAATCGCGAAAAATTTTGGGTATCATATTTCAACGAAAATATCAATTTTGACCGTTCTCAAATCCATTTGACCGATGCTTTTAAGTGACATCTATATGTACGGGCAGAATAAATGATTGTCTTTTGAAGAACGGACTGCAAAATTGATTTAAAATGAATTTAGAGGAGATTTTGGGTGACGTCTGTATGTTCGCTATGTGCGTATGTATATATATCGCGTGATGAAAAAACGATTAGCCTTAGAACTTTGAAATTTTGTATCTGGAACTGCTATAGCATCTGGTTGTGCGCCTCCCTTTTTTGTTGCAGTCGATACACACACACATATATATTTTCATTCTGTTTCCTTGCTCGATGAGCCCAGATATTTTATTCTTATATGTGAGCAAATCGTGCACTTTTTTTTATTTAAAAGGGATTGAATTATGTCGTTTCGGTTATGCTTTTAGTTAATCTGCATGTAATAGTTGTAGAATTATCAAAAATTTAAAATTATAAGTTGCATTAGGCCTAACGTGGCGGATATTTGAGTACATTTTAAACCCTTAGTAATATAGAGAATTAAGTCAAGTTAATTAAGTCAGTTGGGCGTCAACTTCACTACGTGTTTTGTCGAATTGGACGAAAAGCTATTAAACATTTTGTGCAAAGATTTTGTTTCTTGCCTGTTGGCCGAGTTGCTTGTTTTCCCGTAGAAATTCTAATTTATTTGCAAAAAATACTTTTCTTTAACTATTTTTGACTGTATTTGGTTTCTTTTCTGTATTTTATAAATTTTAATAAAGATGTTTTGAGATTTCATATATTTTTATCTTGCCTGGAAGTTACAATTGAATTAGTTGAATGACAGATATATCTCTGGCGAAATTCGAGGAAATATGTTTAAATTAAGTGCAGGAAAAATGTATCCAATTGAATAGGACGTATGGGGAAATTATGTGGTCCCCACATCAAATTTTTGTTTCTTCGTGACACTGTCTATTTCCTGTAATTAGATGACTAAAGCTTAGAAAGTACAACTGAAACTGAAGTGAACGTTTAGGTGTCTAAAAGAGATTAATTACCTTTTGTGAATATTACTGTAATTTTTACACTACATCAATAAATGTGCTGTTTTGAATTTTAAACTAAGAACCACATGAAATAATAAATAACTGCATTAAAATAATGAAATCTGTGATAGAAGCTTTACATTTAAAAGCATTTTTATGTAGTTAGTTGCGAAATAAACTCATTCTTGAATAACTAAATGTTCACATTTCGAGTTCAAAAATTCTGTAAATAAGATTCGCAAAATATGATAAAAGAAATCTGCTACAAAATACATTACTAATGCTTTTAATTATATGTACAATTCTGATATTTTATATGTTTAAGAAGAACGTAGCTTTC
Source organism: Stegodyphus mimosarum (assembly GCA_000611955.2). Taxonomy (NCBI): domain Eukaryota; kingdom Metazoa; phylum Arthropoda; class Arachnida; order Araneae; family Eresidae; genus Stegodyphus; species Stegodyphus mimosarum. The sequence continues at coordinate 98,567 of KK114668.1, forward strand.
TAATTGCAGATTTGCCCAAATCAATAAAGTAAAATGATTATAGCATTTTGCTCTTTATTTGACTTATTTCCGAATTATCGATAGTCGTAATAATTAAATAATTAAGCAATCAATAGTCGTAGCATTTAAATAATTAAGTAAACAATAATCGTAACAATTAAATAATTATGCTTACAAATTGTAATTTAAATTTTGCCCTTGGAATTAAAATCATGAGATATAATCTTCTAATGTTACACAAAATTTAAATCTTAATTTCTTTAATTTTCAGTTTTAGTCTTTACAAGATGAGTATTAATTTTCTTGATGCTTCAAAATTTCCTACTGTAAATTTTTGCTTAATTATGAGCCTTGTCTTACACTATTTTACTCAGGTTGTCTCGTATGAAAGCCTTCGTAAATAATTTTTATAGCACCAAATATCAAGTTAAAAATTATACACAGTCCAGTCACATTAATGTGACCATCTGTCAAAAGCCAGAATAACCACCTTTCGCAGAGCGGACTGCTGCGAGACGTGCAGGAAGAGAGTCACATAGGTCCCTGAAGGTGTTCTCTGGGATGTTGAGCCATGCCGACTCTAATGCCGTGGCCAGCTGCGCTAGATTACGCGGTTGAGGATCCATGGCGCGAACAACTCGATCGAGATGGTCCCACAGATGCTCGATTGGGTTTAAGTCAGGTGAGTTTGCTGGCCAGGGGAGGACGGTAAACTCATCCTGGTGCTCTTCGAACCACGCACGTACACTGGCAGCTGTATGGCACCTCGCATTGTCCTGCTGGAAGATGCCATCATCCTGAGGAAAAACAATGCGCATGTAGGGGTGAACATGGTCCGCAAGGACAGATGCGTACTTGTATTGATCCATTGTGCCTTCCACAATGATCAGTGAACCTAGAGAATGCCAGGAAAACATTCCCCAGACCATAATGCTCCCGCCTCCAGCTTGGACCGTTCCGGCAATGGTTGCAGGGTGGTTCCTTTCAGAGGTTTCACGCCTTATACGCCAACGTCCATCTGTCCGATGGAGCATAAAACGCGATTCATCCGAAAACGCAACCTGTCGCCACTCAGTGGACGTCCAGCTGCTGTACTGGCGTGCAAATTCTAGCCTTCGCCGTCGATGAACAGCAGTCAGCATAGGTGCACGAACCAGGCGTCTGCTTCGGAGGCCCAGACGCAGCAATGTTCGCTGAATAGTACTTTGGGAGACACTTTTGGTAGCCCCTTGGTTCATTTTGGTGGTCAGTTGCTCAACGGTAGCCCGTCTATCTGCCCGAACGCATCTCCGCAACCGTCGTTCGCCTCTGTCATCTATGGCCCGTGGTGCACCACATTTGCCACGTCGCTGATTTTGGACAGTCCCATTTTGCCATGCACGGTACACTTTTACCACGGCGGCACGCGAACAGTTCACAAACTCAGCCGTTTCGGAAATGCTTCCACCCTTGGCCCGAAAGCCAATGATCATGCCCTTTTGGAAGTCGGATAAATCGCTTCGTTTCTGCATTACGCCAACGATTGAAATGTTTTCCGAAGCCCTCACACACCCTTTATATACGCTCAACTGCACTGTGCTGCCACCTGCCTTCTGTGATTGGTTATTTAACTCTGACATGGAAAGTACGTGGTGGTCACATTAATGTGACTGGACTGTGTACTACTTCTTAAAAATATTCATCAGTTTGTTAATTTTTTATACAAGTTCACAGTCAATTAGTTCTTTGATTACGTTTTCTACAAATTAACATTAGTATAGGTAGACTTCCTTACGTAAATAAAAGAATAGAAAAATTAGCCACTTGCATGGGTATGCTGTATCTTAGTGTTTCTTAGAGGGTCCTTACCAGGCAAGTAATTACAAGGGACTACTACAAAAATTTAAGACGTATTTAGTATCTATTACCTACACGGTACCTTCAGATACTTTAACCCCTTTAAATCGAATGACAGAATAGTTGAAAAGTAAGAAAGTAGTGTTTAAGCGTAGCTTCTTTGAAATTTTCTTCGCGTGAATGCAACGATACAAGAAATTCTTGCAGAATATTGCTTGAAACATTATTTCTTCAGTTAGACAGTCTTTAAACGCACACAGATTTTATACACACTGTACAGATTTATAAAGCTTGCGGGGTTCTACCCTTTTATTTAACAGTTAAATGTGGTAAAAAGCTCTTACACCGATAAATGAATAATCGCTTGAGTGTGTGAACAGCGACGTAAGACCCAAGAAGTGTTAATTACCCTTTATTTCTCAAAATAAGAATTAACACAGTCAGCTCCTATCTCTGAGCGTACAACAAAGCCTCTACTTGGCTTAAACTCAAGGTAATAAGAATTAAAGCTTAACTAAAAAGATATAGCTGAAGCTGTCAAGATTCTAAGCAGTTGGCCCCTAAATAAATAATCTTATAATCTCTAAATAAATAATCTTTGAAGAAATATTTCAGCATTTTGATTTATTTCTTGTGGAAAGAACACATTTTTGTTAACTTTTTTACGACTTGGGCATTCAATTCATAACCAACCTGTACGCACGCAACAATATTTTGCAAAAACATTCCGTCTCGAAAAATGTCTTTTCCAAGTCATACGGCCTCGTGATATGCTTGTTGTCGAGCTCTGTTACTTCTACTGCTTTAAGAATAAAAACATAACTTCTCATCTGGAAATTTTGTTTTCATCAATCTGGAATGCAAGCCGTTGTTTCCTGCTATTTTCATTTCATGTGTCATAAAACTGTAGTTATAGCTTTTCCCCTATTTGGTGTACTCTGTGTCAGTTTGTAGCTGGAATTATAGTCGTGAAGATCCTACTAAACAAATAGTAACTTATCACAACGTCTTAAGCAATTTACAAAATACAGGAAAAGGTTAATTTTTTTACTTCCTTGTACGAAGTAAAAGGAAGTATTGTAATCGCGAAAAATTCCGGGTACCATATTTTAGCGAAAATATACATTTTGACTGCTATCGAATGCAATCTAACAATGTTTCTGCGTAACGTCTGGACGTAAAAGATTCTTTTTCCCCAAACGAATTATAAAACTAATTTAAAATGATTCTGAAGAGATTTTTTCGTGGCGTCTGTGTGTGCGTACGTGCGCATGTATGTATCTCGCATAACTCAAGAACGAGTAGCCTCAGAACGTTGAAATTTCGTATATAGAAGTGCTATAACATTCAGTTGTGCACCTTCTATTTCGGTTGCAATCGGCAGCACCAAAATCCCCAAACGAATTATAAAACTAATTTAAAATGATTCTGAAGAGATTTTTTCGTGGCGTCTGTGTGTGCGTACGTGCGCATGTATGTATCTCGCATAACTCAAGAACGAGTAGCCTCAGAACGTTGAAATTTCGTATATAGAAGTGCTATAACATTCAGTTGTGCACCTTCTATTTCGGTTGCAATCGGCAGCACCAAAAAAAATTGTATGTTGGTAAATTGTGCATTTTTTGCTTTAATAATGTATAGAAATTTATTGATAGAATTATATTGTTCTTATCTTCGGGTTAAGTTAGTTAACCTTTAGTTAACCTGCGTTTTACTGTCGTAGAATTATCAATAATTTAAAAATTGTTTTAGTGCAGGCAAGCCTAATTTTTTTTTTACCATAACAGCCATATTTGTTTGCGTTTGAAACTTAACAGAATAGTGGATTTATTGCCAATCTAGAGTAACTAAACTTCGTAACTGCAAAGATAACGTCTTTTTTCATTATTGAGAATTATATCATCTCCATTTTGGAATTATCGTTTAAGTTATTAAATTATCCCATATATTGACTCAGTATAGCGCGCACAACAAATTAAGTCTTCTACGCCTTCAATGACTTTTTGCCCAGTGAGATCAAAAGTTAGCCTTCAGTTTTGTGCACAGAAAAATCTGCCTTTTTGGCTGCTTCCCGAATTGCTTGTTTCTAAACTCTAATTTTAATTGTCAAAATTGTTTTCTTAATTGTTTTAACTGCATTTGGTGTTTCGCGTTTTTCCATACCTTCCAATTTTTCATAAAGACGTTTTGAGTTTTTATATATTTTTTATGCGAAGTGAGAATTGAATTAATTAAATGATATATGTATCTTTAAAAAAATTCGAGGAAATAAGTGTTTCGTATTAGCAGCAAATATTTCCTCCAAACTGACTCGGATAGAGGAGAATGTTTACAAGTAGCGCATGCGCATTACGTAAGCGATTCTAAATCGTCTGTGAAAATCTGTTTCTCTTTAATCCAAAGGAGCAATTTGCCCAGAAGGATCATTAATTTCGTTTGGGCACTTTTCGTCGATTCACGATAAGCGTTGTTTCAATTTTCAAATTGTTGCCAGCAAATATTATTGCCCTGTATTATATTTAAAAAAATTAAATAATGAGGAATCTGCATGAATGCATATATGTGTCTCGTATTGTGATAAAACAATGGTACTTAGAGCCATCAAAATTTGAATAACGCAATCTTCCATAGAATATGGGCATGTGGAAGTCATAATTTGAATTTTAAATTGTTTTATTATAGGTTTCATATTTTGTAACACTTCAAAGAATTTTTGATTAAAAAACAACAATTTTAAAGCGAGCAATGGCAACACTGTACAGAAAAAAAAAAACAATTTTATCTCCAGCGCGCTAGACCCTGTATCGTAAATTCTAAAGATATGCTTATTTTAAAATTATTTTGCGATATTGCTGTTGAACTGAATTTTATGGTTTGAGTACGTAGAACATGATACTTAATAAATAAAGGTAACACACAAAGCGTTAAAAACACGCCCCTTTGGACGTAGTTTAAAATCTGAAACCTTTCAGTTTTTTTATGTGTTTGATTTCTTTCATACATCGTTTTAGGTTTACTATAGTAGTTGAATAGAACATATGGCAACGATTAGATAATTTTCCATATGATATAAAATTTGTGCATTACGAGTTATAAAATGAATGAGATGTAACGCTGTTAAGTGAACCTAGCACCAGAGTGTGGATATGGTAAATAAATACAGTTAATTTTAAAGAGTCCAATTATTCTATTGTGGTTTATGCTCTATCGACGAAGTAGATTTAATTCAATTCAATAAGTTAAAATAAAACTCAGGAAAAAAAGACGAGTAATTTAATATTTCGCATAAGGAAGTCATGTGGGGTATACATCAGATTTTTTACTCTCTTGTACGAAGTAAAGAAAGTATTGTCGTCACGAAAAATTCCAGGTATCATATTTCAACAAAAATATCCATTTTGACCGCTATCGAATGCAATTTAACGATGTTTTTGTGTGACATCTGTACGTAAGGACAGAATAAAAGACTCTTTTTCTCACAATAAATTATAAAACTGATTTAAAATGGATTTAGAAGAAACTTTTCGTGGCTTGTGTACGTACTTATGTATGTATCTCGCATAATTCAAAAACGAGTACCCTCAGAAGGTTGAAATTTTGTATATAGGACTGCTATAACATGTAGATGTGCACCTGCTATTTTGGCTGCAGTCGGCCGCACCAAAAGTGTATAAATAGTGTATATATATAAGAGATAATATAATAAATAGTGTATATATAATATATATATATACTCTTTTATTCGGTTCTATGAGCTCACTTTCTCTAGTTCTCCCCTTCCACGAATTATAAATCTGATTTAAAATGGATTTAGAAGAGATTTTTTCGGGGCATCTGTATGTACGCATGTATGTATGTATGTATCTCGCATAACTCAAAAAACGAATAGCCTTAGAACATTGAAACTCTGTATGTGAAACTGCTATAACATGTAGATGTGCACATGCCTTTTTGGTTGCAATCGGCCGCACCGAAATTATATAAATATATGTATATATGTATCCACTCTGTTACTCGGCTGAGCTTGTTTTCTTTATTCTTGTATGTTTTCAAATTGCGCATTTTTTACTTTAAAAAATGATTGAATTATGTTGTTATCTTCAAGTTAAAGTTTTTATGCCTTTAGTTAACTTGTATTTTATTGTTGTAGAATTATCAACAATTTAAAAGTTGTTTAAGCGAGGCTAAGCCTAATTTTTTTACCATAGTAGCCATATTTGTTAACAATTCTAACTGAGCAGAATAGTGGATGTTTTACCAAATTGCGAAACTAAGTTTCGCAACAACAAAATAACGTCTTCTTTTATTATTGCAAATGAAATTATGCTTAATCCATTCTGGAATTATCATTTAAGTTAATAAATTATCCCATATATTGGCGTAGCGTCCATAGAAAACGGCGTATCCCATATATACAGCATAGCGTTTACAGAAAATTCAGTCAGTTTCTAAGCTTTCAATGCCTTTTTGTCGAGTGAAACCAAAAGTAAGCTGTCAGTTTTGTACACCGAAAAACATGCCTTCTTGCCCTCTGGCCGAATTGTTTGTTTTTGCGTAGAAACTGTAATTTTAATTGTAAAAATTTTGTTTTAAATTGCTTTAGTTGTATTTGGTGGTTTACGTTTTTCTATATCTTTCAGTTTTCAGTATAGATATTTTGATGTTTTATGTATTTTTGCCCTGTCGCGAAGTGAGAACAATTAGCTGAGTGAGAAATATATCTCTAATGAAATTCGAGGAAATAAGTTTAAATGAAAGGCAGGAAAAATGCTTATTTAATATTCCATACAAGAAAGTCATGGGGTGTGCGCATCAGATTTTTTTTCTATTTGTTTTGAAACAACGTGAATGATTAATTTGTAAGGTTTTAGTTAAACTAACAAAGTTTTATTTTAATTTAAATCTTTCTATCTCTTCTCAGTTTCAACTTCCCGTCAGAAGAAGCGCGCGTTTTCAGCGTATGCTAATTTGAAGTAGAGCCAAGTACTATTTAAACCAGAGGTAGAAACCCCGAGAGAGCTTTTAATCTCAGATCACGGTCATTTTGTTCGACGTTCGCCTGACCAGCTAGCAGATAATTTCTAAGCCATAGTGCTTACTACGTGATTGCTTACTGAAATAAATTGAAGTGCGCTAGTATTAGTATTTCTTGCTACGCACCATTTAGTTAGAGGCGAACTCCGCGATTAGCTCTGTGAGCAAAGTTTAATTAAATTTCTATTTAGTTTTAGTATAAATTTATCTGATTGTTAATTTAGGCCCAAGTGTGGTCTTTTACTTTCTGTATCCCTCCCGAGTTGGGAAGTAATTTGTAAATAATATTGATTTAATAAAAGAGGATTTTAAATCCCTTCCAAGTGCAGTTAATATACCACGTATATCATAGTATCTACAACCAGAACAAAGCTGTATTCAGCTCCCTGTTCCAGATCAGGACTTAAGGACTTTAAGGAGTTACTTTAAGATATCTGCCAAGAACATGCACAGAACATTCAGTCCTGACAAATTTACATTCCTCTTTAAATTAATTAATTAAATAATAGTATGTTGGGATAATGGCACGTTGTAAAATAATCTACGGATCACCTAACCATACTTTACATGCTAAATTTATTCTAATATTAGCTAAACTAACATATTGAAAAAAAAAATGTTGGAGATATTAAAACAACAAGAATTAGAAAAATCAGGGTATACTGAATACATATATGCAGGACTAGTTTCAGAGACTATGTTTAGACTTTTTTCTCTATTCCTGCAAATGTACAACCTACTTTATTCCTTTTTGCTTCAAGTTTCTCCGAAATTTGAAATTAAACTGTTTGCTAAACGTTACAAATGTAACTAACGAAACCATTCGTCACTAAAATAGTTAAATACTTTTTTTAATTCAATTTGTCCATTGCCAAATAATGTTGTTTATTTAATAATTTAAATCTTTAATTGCGATTTATGTGAAAGAGGAGAATTTCTTGCATGCATTTTTCTGAAAACGTTTCGCTACTAAGTGACATTTTTTACAGTTCGATCGTTTCCGATCTTAAGAGACATTTAAAAATTGTATTTGCTTATGCAAAACAATCATGATATTACAGAAATTTATAAAACTTTCATTTAATTTGTAGGAAGTAATTTATTACTTAAGATCAACAATAAAAATGAAATATGCTTATCATTTCTTTGCGGTAAACTATAAAATTCTAAAAGTACAATTTATGTTATAATAATAAAATTAGTTAGCTCTCGAAAGTTTCATTAAAGAGATTTTTTATTAAATAAAAACAAAGAAGAGACAGTAAAAAATTAAATGATGTTTCTGAAACTTTTTTTTTATAAGTTGCAAAACTACGAAAAAAATTGTTTGTGAATTTACACCTAGTACAAAATTTTCCGCGTGAAGTTAACCAAAATTTTCAATGACATAGCTTATCAAATATTTTATATACTAAAAAAATAAATAATAAAAATCTGAAAGCTTTCAGATTTCATATTACGCTCAAATGGGAGTTTTTTTAGCGTTTCGCGTGTTAAGTATATTTCGCCCTTAAACATAAAATTCAATTCAACAGCAATATCACAAAGTAATTTAAAAAGAGCATATCTTTAGAACTTCCGATACTCAGTATCGCGCGCTGGAAAAAAGTTTTTTTTTTCTTTTTTCTTTCTGTGCAGTGTTGTCATTGATCGCTTTGAAATCGTCGAGTTTGTTAATCAAAGATTTGTTAAAGCTTTACAAAGTATGAAATAGATAATAAAAGAAATTCCAGGTTCCAAATTTGGGCATCCAGATGCCCATATTTGAGTGGAACACTATGTTATTCAAAATTTGACATCTCTAAGTACCGTTGCGAGAAACATACATACGTTCATGCAGGTTCTTTATTGTTTAATTTCTTTAAATATAATGCAGGGCTCTAATATTTGGTGGCAACAATTTGAAAAGTAAACACCCCATTTATAGTAAACCATCGCAAAATGCCTAAACGAAATAAATAGCTCTTCCAGGCAAATTGTCTCTTTGGGCTAATGATTCAAATCGTGTTGTGCTTTTTTATCGTATCGCTTGCGCAGGAGTTTTCGTGGAGGGATTCCTGGGATATTATTTCCTTATAAATCATTCTTGCATGCAAATTTACGGGCTCATTTAATAAAGAAAAGGTTTAATACTCAAGATGTAACTTTGATTTATCTGAATAGTTATCTTGCGCACCACGTTTGCAACCAATATTTACTTAAAATGGCAAAACGTTCTGTTTTTCCAGGCTAAGAAATCTGTCAAACGAAATCAATGAAAACTTTGAAATGATGTTTTTTGAAAAAATGTTAATTAAGTTAGTTAAAAAGTTAAAGTGAATTTTGTTAATTTTCCTACTTAGGTAGACTCACAATGTATCATTTTGTAAAACATTTAATACTAACGATGTAACTACCTCGACATTTAGATTTGATAAGCAAAGAGTGCAGCTAATGTCTAAATTTTATCAGATTCAATATACATTAATTTTAATACTTAAATATAAACTTTTTCATATTATTATTTTATGAACTCATAATTTGAATATAAATAGTTAATTTCATATATCAATAAATTGTATAATTTTTAAGATTTCCTGTTTAATATTAACATAAAGAAAAGGTCAGATAACGAAAGTTATACAATTAAAAATATATTTAACAATTTCTTTTACTGATGTAATTCCATAAATATTCCATAAATATTAAATGTATTGTTTTATACTTTCACTATGCAGTTGATAAAATAATTGAATAAAAAAATCTGAAAGATTTCAGATTTTAAATTACATCCAAAGGGGCGTTTTTTTTACATTTTGTGTATTACACTAAATAGTTCTTCTGAGAAAATTGCCCCTTTGGACTAAATATTCCAAAAATTCTTTATGTAAAGCTTTCAAATATTTTTATTAATTAAAACTACGAGAACTCTGTGGAACTGTTCAGAATTCACTGAAATCGGTTATCATGGTCTTAGCGAATATGAAGGAATATCATGTTCTTCGCACTTAAACCATAAAATTCAGTTAAAGAACAATATTGTAAAATAATTTTAAAATGAGCATATCTTTAGAATATCCGATACACAGCCTTACACGCTGTAGATAAAAATGTTTTTTCTGTGCAACGTTGCCATTGCTCGCATTGAAATCCTTGAATTTGTTAACAAAAACGTCGGTAAAGTTTTACAAAATATGAAATCGGTAATAAAACAAATTCTAAATTTCAAATTTGGGCTTCCAGATGCCCACATTCGGGTGAAAAGCTTGATATTCAAAATTTGATGGCTCTAGGTACCGTTGTTTTATCACAATGGGAGAAACAAGCGTACATTTATGCAGATTGCTCATTATTTAATTTCTTTAAATATAAATACAGGGCGCTAATATTTGGTGTCAACAATTTGAAAAGTGAAACAACGCCTTTAGTGAATCAACGCAAAATGCTAAAAGGAAATTAATAGTTCTTCTGGGCAAATTGCCCCTTTGGACAAATAATGCAATTCTGCTATTCTTGGACGGACGTTGTGGTTGTATGGAAAATTTCATGCAATTTTTTCATTGTGTTAGCTTTCGAAAATTCTATTTACAAGGTTTTGTATTTAATCTACGTAAAATATCTTTAGGAGAAGATGCAAAATTAAATTATTCTTCATAGTAAAATCTTTTTTTGAATTTGTTAAGCTAATTAAATTTTATGTGCACATTTCTCGCCAACATTGCAACCCTTTACAACAAAAGCAACGGCTGTGAAAAAAATGCGGAATTAAAATTGTGTCATTTTATCAGCATGCGCGCCTTACGTAGCGAACTTAAAACAAAAGCGCGACTGCGGCTGCCAAAACTAGCTTATAAAAAACATGTGATGAACGATTACGAGGTCTTGCCTTTTGCGTTAGAGGGCGCAGCGAAGCTCATTGTAATTAACTTGGTGTCAAAATTTTCCAATATTCTACGCGAGTCTTATAAAAACAAACTATAGCCTGATAGGGTCGCATTTTCTTTCGTTTTTATTGCTTTTTTTAATCTTCTCTAGCTTTAATTTAAAAATTTCAGAGTTGCGAGAGTTAAAAAAAAAAGAATAAAAATTTAACGGCCTTTTGTTCGGTTATCTCTCTTGCTTTTCATTCTGAAACCGAAGCTCGTCGACAGCCGCCAGGGGGCAGCACCTTTTCAAAAATATCGTCTGACATAGGAAGTGGAAAGGATTACGTATTTTCTGCATGTATTAAAAAATTCAATCCAAAAAGAAATGCTACGATGCTGAAACGAGAATGATTTAATTTTAATAAAAAACGAAGAGTGGATATTTCACAGAAAGCTTAGTAAAATTTGTCGATAAAATTAAATTCCTAAAAACATAATTTTTGCTCAGTAGCGCGCATCGTATTAATCAGCTCGATAAGAGTGGATATAGATTTTTAAATTTTTCGGTTAATTCCAGCAAATCGATAAATATTTTTTTCGAGTAGAGTATAATCATGAAGTTTTCCCGTTCTTCAATCGTGTTAGAAATAAATTATACATTTCCGCAAAAGTTTTGATTAATTGCAAGATCGATTAAAAAAAGTGTTACTTAACGTTTGGTACGGACGTTTAATCATTTCGGTGAAATACGGTGCATGTTTCTTTTTAGAAAAATCATTGGTTTCGATACGTGTAATAAATAGTATTTCATTTATTTGAGAGTTTTTTAACTGGAATATTAAAAATTTTTTATACAACATTCTAAATAGAAGCGTCAAAATATGCGCTCAAACAGCTTTTTTATTAAAAGGAAATAAAGAATTACATAAAAGTAATTTGAGTAGTCAGCAATATATTTCTTTGCAGCATGCAATGTTATTTCATTATACAGATCCATAATTATTGGAAAAGGATATTTCATTTATCATACTGTATAAATGGTAAGCATGAGCTGTTGCCATATACAACATATTAAATGAAATCAATGCTGGATCAGCTAAATGAATATATCAAATATACAAGTTTACGTATTCTGTATATCATTTATACATTCTCAAATTAATTACTTACCCTTCTAAGATTTCCATGAATTAATTGTCCGTTCATCTAAGGCTTAACCTTCGATTTCTATGCCTCAAGTTTTCGTTTCACGATTTTTTTAAGCAGCTAATTGTTCCTTGAATTCTTTTTATGCATTTGCATTAAGTGCTTCATACAAAGTAACAGGACCTGTTTTCCAAATGCAGCATTTTAAATCGTTATTAACCCAAAGGGGCAATTTGCCCACAAAAGCCACTATAAGCCTTTCATTTTTTAAATTGTTGCCACCAAATATTAGAACCCGCCATTATATTTAAAGAAATTAAATAATGAAGATTCTGCATGAATGTATGTATGTTTCTCGTATTGTAAAAAAACAACGATACCTAGAGACATCAAATTTTGAATAACGTAATCCTCCACTCAGATATGAACATCTGGAAGTCCAGATTTTGAATTTTGAATTTGTTTTATTATCCATTTTATATTTTGTAAAGCTTTAACGAATTTTCAATTAACAAACTCAATGATTTCAAAGCGAACAGTGGCAACAAATTATCTCCAGCGCGCGAGACTGTGTATAGGAAATTCTAAACATTATGTTCTTTTTAAATATTTTATGATATGTTGAAAAAAGGTCCTTATGGGCTTAATATAAAATCTGAAATCTTTCAGAATTTTTCTATTATTATTTTGAATTTCATACATAGAATTGATGCTAATGAAAATTATAATTTCTGTACATTTAGATAATCAGTATCCTAGCCAAGAGTAATCTGCATGCAATTGTATCAACAACAATCAAGTGTCGCTGCGCCTAATGTGGTGGTTATTTGTTTACTTTTGAATCTCTTAGTAGAACGGTGAATTAAGTTCAGTTGGTGCACCAAATTCACTTTATTCGGTGATCTTTAATACTTGTGTACTGGGACCAGAAGTTAACTTTAAATGTTTGCGCACAGAAAATTTTGTCTTTTTGTTCATCGGCCGAATTATTTGTTTTTTCCTAAAGCTCTAATTTTAATTACAAAAATTCTTTTTCTTTAACTGTTTTAACTTAAACTAACTTTTGTTAACTTTTGTAACTTAAACTAACTGTTTTAACTTAAACTCCTCCACTTTAAGTTTTCTGTATTTCACAGTTTTTAATGAATATGTTTTTGAGTCTCTATGTATTTTTGCCTTGCCGCGAAATGAGAGCTGAACTGATTGAACGAGAAACATTTCGCTAATGAAATTCGAGGAAATAAGTTTAAATAAACATAGAAAAAATCTGAAATCTTTCAAATTTTATATTACGCACAAAGGGGCGTTTTTTAACGTTTTTTGTGTTACCTTGATGTTCTTCGTACTTAAGCCATAAAATTCAATCCAACAGCTTAGTGCACGTGTAGTCATAACCGAAAGAACGGAAACTGGAGGATTTTCCCAAATCAGAGTATTCGACTTTTGGGTGGGGGCAGAAATTGTTGGTATAGTTACGAGTCATGGTTTGGAGCAGGAACAAATGGTCTTGAAGTGCGCATTCTTAAGAAGCAGACTATAATAAAGGGATTAATCTGTACCGAATCCCGAAGTATGGGTGTTTTCCGCCAGATGTAACATAAATGCCCCGAGTTCTACAGGAAGGTATTTATCTTCTTAAAAAAATAGTTCTCGTATGCTTTGCACATTAAGACAATAAATATACAAATAAACATAATAGAAGGAATATCTCTTTGTTAAAGAAAATAAGAAAAAACATATTCTTGGGAAATACGAAAATTTGACTTTAAAATTGAGTAGGAAGGGAAGTGAAAAAAAAAGGCTTAATAAATCAGATTGTCAAGAACCAACTGATAAGAGAACTAATTTTGTCACAAAAATATTTTTTCTAGCAGAAATTTGAAAAAACTGAGAAGAAAATTGAATTTAGAATTGAAACATAGACACTCTTTTTTGGTAACTAAAATGGGTTATCAAACATGAAGCGCGGTAGTTTCTAATTTCCGGCTTCTAACTGGGGAACATTTAATATCATTTGATTAATTTTAAAATGGTCTAGTTTTTAACTTTTCACTTAAATATCCAAATGATATAAGTGCTAAAAATATTCTATCAGCTACATCTAGTTTTAAAATCAGAAAATTCTGGTCGCTAAAGCAAAGTCAAATCTTTTAAAGATAATTTAGGCAGTTCAACAATATCTGAATTTGGAAACAGCGTTAAGAGTATTTTTAACGTTGCCAATTACTGCTGTACAGGTAAAAAAAAGGAGATAGAGAAAAGAAAGGAAATAGAATCTTCCCTTGGTCTAAAACACTTTTAAATATCATTGTATAAAATATATCTCACATTAAAAAAAAATCAAGTAGATTTTGAAAAATATTGTCAATTTTATTTAATTAAAAGCAAAAAAAATTAACAAAACAGCTTGAATATTAATGCAATAATTTTTATATTAATTGTAGTACTATTTACGGTATTTCAGCGTTATTTGCAATTTATCGAAAAGGTACTTTTAATAGTTTCATTTAAAAACTATAAATGTTTATATAATTTTTTGAATAAATAAATTCATTGTGAAAAATTATTACAAAAGGTATGATATGATTTTGTGTAGTTACATATAATGAATACAGACGGAGACAGATGCAGTTAATTTCACTGCATACAGAGCCACGCATATACTTCCTTGCCTCAATTGAAAAGGTATCTAGACGCAACACTGCTTTCCCCCTTAAATTCTTTCATAAAATCGTCTTCCTCTTTCATAAAACGAAAATACTGAATGATTATAAATATAGATATAACAAAATAGAACGAGTCTTAGCGGCCAGTTAGGTAAGTGTTATTTTTAAAAGAAGTAGTCATACGTGTTATGAATAATAACACTTTGTATGCCTAATGAGGCAAATTATAACCTTGCACTCATTATTAATGCGGTAAAAGTCCGTCAAGACAAAGGATTAGATTTAACACTTTAAGAAAATTACGTAGTACTAGAATACAAAAATGAGTCCGAATGTAATATTTGAATAGTAAAAAACCATATATGCATATTTTATTTTAGTATTAAGTATTTGTTGCCCTGGCGAAAATTGAAATGTTTTAGTAATGTTTTAGAAATGTTTTAGTATTTCTTGAGTTACTCGGCATAACAAATGCATTTCGTTTAGCAGTTTAAGCTCGTTCTTTTTTAAGTGGACAGCATCCTAATTTTCTGTAATTTCTCCTTTCGCAGTTGAACTAGAAATTCCTGAAAACAATGTATGCCTTAATGAGAATGAAAATATGATGTTAAAATTTATTAAAATTGTTATCTAAAAATATATTATATCAAGCAGAGGGATTTACATTTTATTATTTCATCGCCAAAAGGCATAGAATTCATTTAAATTTCATACAGTAAACAAAACATTTTTGAAAGCTATAGATATGTATATACAGATGTACTTAGAGACATATAAAAATTCATTTATTTTTTAAAAACATGATATACATTGATAATAATTACATTTTCTTTATTTTAAACTATACTCAACGTACTCGGATAGTTTTACAAATTGCAAAATCTTTCAAAAGTTATGTAAAAGTATCCAATAATATTTAAGTTTAAAGAAATTAGAAAAAAAAAAAACATGTACGAAGGTAGGCTAAAATAAACAATTTTAGGATTATATTCGAGAAGTAATGATTAGCAAATCCACATAAATTGAACTTGTTAACTATATTGACTAAAACACGTTATAAAGTAAGAAATATAAAAATGCATGATTAAAGTCAGTGACAAGCAAACTTACTGCCATCAGTGGAAACATTTCAAATAATGCAAAATTATCCCTGAAAATCATTTTAATCAGCCTTTTCCGCTCTAAATAGGAATTGAATATTACACTCTTTGTAACTTGTACACATCTTGTCATGTAATTAATTTCATCTCAAAAGAATCAAATTTTCATTGTATTGCAATGTCCATGCCAAACAAATTGCATGCTAATTTGATACAGAATAAGTGAAAGGGGCAAATCAGTTATGGATCGCTAAAATCTTCCACAGTGTGAAATGTTGCTTTAAGATTAAATAAAGTACAAAAAATGAGGCCTCGAAGAAGATGCTTAAAATGTCTGATAACATAGCGAGGTTTTGAAACTGCGAGGTTTGACCACCTCAATTCAGGAAATTCCTTTATCCTCCAATACCTGTAGAGATAATTCGCAGTATTTGGCAAAGAACCATTGCATTTCCTTCTCGGAAACTAATGTTCCTTCCTGAGAAGGGTGGTTGAGGGTGGGAGCAGAACCTCATGAAAAAGAACATAAAAAAAGAGAATTCTTACGAGCTGTCACTCACATTCTGCCATCGCCAAAATGGCGTCGCTCCAGGAAATGGTCGCTGACTTTTAGAAGTGGTGTTGCCACACGGAAGGATATAAAAGGGCGCCAAATGAGCAGTTGCCATCTTAGAAGGTCTAATGTAATGATATAGCGTGAGCGCTGGTTGTTAAATTGGATCAGATGGTATAAAATTTCTGATATTAGCATCTGCAATGCTCCTGCTTTCTCTTGTAGGGAGTGCAATAATGGTAGAAGATTAATAATCTCTATATAGGTTTTTAATACTGATTTGCGCTGACTTCACAAACTAATTGAAAATTTTCTTTGAGATTTAAATGTCTGTATGTTGGATTATAGTAGCTGTTCAAGAATAATGATCAGCTAAATCACAAATGATATTCACTTTATGGTTATTTCGTGAATCTATAATCACATTCTCAAGCTTTTACAGGTTATACGTATTGAAGTTCTTTACTCTGGTCTCAACTGGTAACCAACTGGTAACCACTAGTTTGATGCTGGTTCTTTATTTTAATGCTGGCCAAGTAGGAAAGACAAATAATGTGTACTAGTATTTCATTTAGTATTCGATTTCTATCGGAAGGCCAGGCTACACGGAGCGTTAGGGTTTTCTTTCCTGTTTTTGAAGTAATGTGAATAGGAGAGCCTTCAGATACTTTTCCAGAAAAAATTAACAATCATTTTATAACATTTCATCGCCGCTGATGCGTTTAGAAAGTTAGTTGTTGCTGTTTCACCAACACTTCGTTATTTCATGAATGCAGTAATCCACATGGAATAAAAGCACAATCAATTCAAATATGTATCATCTTCATTTCTGTTGTTTGTATTATACTTTTAACATTCCTTAATTTTAATGCGAAAGCTAAAATGCTAGGAATTGAAAGCCATATGAAAGTATCATTTTTCCAGATTTTAGGTGTAACATCGAATAACTGATACTTTTACAAAACGAAACGTGAGAGTTCATAAAAAATATCGAAACATGTTTTTCACATTGAGAAATAGTTATAAATAATAAGTGCATTTACGGAAACTGTGGAAATTCTGAATTCTGTGAACCGAATTTTGCTGAAACACAAACTGCTAGAAAATCATTGATGAAATTACATCTTTTAATCTTTTGAAAGGAAGGTAATACGTAGAGACCTACGATCTGTATATTTGATACTTTAATTAGTTTTTTGTTTTTGTATTCGTTTTGAAGTGTTTTACATGTTTTGGTATCAGCTAAGTGTCTAAACTCTTGGTAGAGGTTAAGCGACTTATCGCTAAATCTAAAATAGCAACTGAAATTGGGAAAGGTGTAAAAGACCCTTTATTTAAACATAGAAGACACTCCTGGCGCTTACAACTTCGCCAGTATTTTTAGAGGGAAACTTAAAAGCGGTAGGTCAAGTATAAAATTGAAATAAACTAATAGCCAAAGGCTACACAAAGGAATTTAATGCGAACTTAGCTCAGAACTTAACCGGCGTGGAATTCAAACATCGACGAT
This sequence comes from Stegodyphus mimosarum, assembly GCA_000611955.2. Classification (NCBI taxonomy): domain Eukaryota; kingdom Metazoa; phylum Arthropoda; class Arachnida; order Araneae; family Eresidae; genus Stegodyphus; species Stegodyphus mimosarum. The sequence continues at coordinate 116,257 of KK114668.1, forward strand.
TATAATACAAGGCCAAAAACAAGAACTCTTATCTATAATGGTAGCCTAGTAACGTGCTAGGAGCAGATACGCTGCGTATTACAATCTCAATACCTCGCCCTTAAATATAAGAGAACTAAATTTACATTCTAGCGGGAAAACGGAAAGGGAGAAGTGGCAGTGCAGATCCAATACATAAAATAACTGGTTATTAAAATTCCAGGAAAGTTTTTGTTTGTTACTATCAGTAGGTGTCTACAGGCTGCGCCCTTTGTGCTTGCTCTGAAGAAGTGTCTAATTATAGCTGGACAAAGTAATAAAAGGAAAACTCTTAGACAGATATTCCCAATAAACGTCTAAGGCAAACCCATAGATTACCTATATTTAGCAACATCCAAGTGAATAAGAACGCTAAACTTTGATATTTGCCGCCTGTTTAACTGCCAGCTTCACAGTTTTCCCACGTGAACATGAGCGAAATTCTATTGCAAAGTATTCCTTTCTCAAAAGAATCTCTCCCAAGGCGTAACTTTCATGTGCCAAAATCAATTAACCAACTAAATATGACATCTTAAGCTAGCTTACATTAATTATGCCCAAAAGACCTATATTTTTCTTGAATTAAGGGAGATCATTTAACATAAATAGAATTTTTTACAATTGTAGGTTTCTAATTCTGCAGATGTTTAATTCTTTTGCATCGATAGAGGCCGAGATTTGTTCCCCTGCAACATCTGAAACGCGCGTGTACACGAATTGTTGGAATGGATTTCTTTTCCCTATGCCAAGTAAAATGCTACAATAAAAAGTTAAAAATAACCTACTTAAGTGAAGTGATTACTTCTACTGTAGAGTCATTAGGTTATTTAGAAGCAGGAGGGATGAAAAATGAGCACTGGCCTCACCGGGAATCGAACCACGGACCTCTCGGTTACGCGTTGAGTATGCTGACTACTACACCACGAAGCCATGCGAAGAAGGCGGGAGAAATACTTTACATACTCCTCCTTTTAAAGGGCGACTGGGGATTAGGAGACTCAATCACCAAATCGTGGTGGTGGAGAATCATCTTCCTCCACCTTTTTTGTTTGGGCCCCACTTGTAGAATTATTTTAAAACTGCAAGACGTGAAAAATGAGCAACGCCTTCAAAGGGACTCGAACCACGGACCACTGGAATACGCCCCAGCGTGCTGACCACTACACTACGAAGGCTTGCCAAGAAGGTGGGAGAAATACTTTATACTACCTTGGGGATCTTTTTGAGGTTCACCCACTATGTGCAGTGTCCTCTAAGGACAGAACTTCAATGTTGACTATAAACAAAAGATAGGAAAGGTGCATTCAAATAAGACAGCTTCTTTAGTCACTTCAAAAGAATAATTGGAATTAATTCTAGCGACTTGCCGATATCTGAATGCAAGATCGACTTCGGTGTGAAAGGGTTAAATAAACGTTTTTCAGAACCTACTACACAACAAGTGAGTTAGCGCTCCAGTCTGAATTAAAATAACAAATTCTTACGAAGGTTAAAATAATCTTTTCTTTAACTCTTTAAATTTAAATGAAAGCCTCACTTGCTTACGAAGAAAACGCGATTATTTGAAATAGTACCAGTTAAAATTCAAATTCAAGTAACATAGTCAAAGACTAAACAAGAGGGTTTCCTTAAGTTGGCTCAAATATTTTAATGTCCCGTTTTAACGTCGACTAATGAAAATGGCTAAAATTGGAACAATCTTTCGCAGAGCTGGCCATAGGATTCGAAAAGTTTTAACAAGGCAAGGGTTCGAAAAGTTTCAACAATGAACTTTCAAAACCCTTTAAAGCAAATAACTTAAAAGCAAACATCTAACGATTTAAACAAGAAAACGACTAATTTGCATTTTGGCGAAAGCCAACGGAAAGAAGAAGTTATAGTAAACATTTAATCGTAATAATTAGTTAGTTAACATAAAATACCTTACTCAATAAAGTGCTGAATATAGTATGTAATTTGCCAAATGTTGTATTCAGAATAAAAAGTATGGATAAATGTACTAATAAAAATGGAATTACAAATCTGGAAGCAAGCTATATTTGAAGGGTATATGAAACTATAAAGCGAATGTAATTGTTGCATGCTGGATGTTATGATGAATTCAGCTTCACTCTCTTCTGGTAAGAGTCAAAGTAGAATGTCAAATTAGAGAACACATAAGATAGATAGAAAGTTATGTTAGCTAGTTCCGTGCATTCTAAAGTATTAAAATGCACTGGAGTATAAAACATTTAGTGCACGTTGTTAAGGATACAGTAGATGTAAAGGGTTTCAGCGAGATACCAAGTTTTGGTCGCACAGATGTATTTTACTACAAGAAAGACGATCTTATATCTTCCTTCCGGGGTATCACATGTATGTGATTAAAAAAATATTGGAATGTTTAATTAAAAATATACAAGTGCAGAAATCGCTTATAAACATTTTCCGCAGAAGCTACTAAGGAGCTTCACTGCTATCTGACAGAAATTGGTATTTAATTTCTTTGCAAATAAATCCTTTTTTAGTGAATAGAAGTTTTTTATTTTGACAGCTTCCTGAATTGACACATATAACAGAGTGAAGAATTTCATTTTACTTTTTCAGTCCAATTTATTTTGCAAAAAGGTAAGAAATATCGTAAGAACATTTGAGGCAGCATTTTATCAAACCCAAAAGTGTAAATGACAAAGGATAATTTCAAGTAAAGAATACATAGAAGATGAACAAAACACTTTAGTAGACCATTCATTTCTATTAGGGAGCGACACATCTAGCACGTCAAGCCTTGCATTTTTTGGCAAAATAATAGTAGCTTCAAGTGGCCACAAAGATGCTTTCTCAAGACAAATCCTTCTTAAAGTACGTCAACGAATAGCAGAAAAATAAACAATAATCGAAAGACGAAGTAGGACGGAAGAGACGGTATCAAATTCGCCTAAAAATTCACCCTTCTTCGACTACTTGCCGTATCATGCATCGTGAATTTCTACCAACCGGTTAAGTTCTTAACAAAATATTATTTAAGTGAAGCAACTGGTAGGAAACCTCTTGAACTGTAATGAGATGATTGATGGGTTTGGCACTATGGTAATGCAGATCGCTTCACAATGTTCTTGCTATTCGTGAACTTTTGGCCAAAAGTTCAACAAACTGAGCTCTGCACGTTCCTTATTTACCTGTCATAGCACCATGTGAGTTGTTCGTATTCCTACGGTTAAAATTTCCACTTTGCATTCTATGTTTTGTGTCTGTTAATGTAATAAAAGATAATTCGCTATACGTTCTGAAGGGTTTTGACGAAACAGTCATCGAAACATGTTTCGTACTCGTATCATTTATTTATACATATGTATCATATATATAAAGATTCACATATTACATATATTACAATACATTTATGCACCTATGTATATCCTAGGCATGTATATTATTTTATCACGTACTTATCATATTCAATTTATATTGCTTGTCTAAGAAAATGATTAAAACTCTTTCTTTCCAATTATCGAAGACTTAAGACTAACTTTCTACTTCCAGTTATCAAAGAATTGCTAATTGAATTAGCGTAAGTCAGGAATCACTTGTAATTCCACGTCAAAGTTTCAAAGACTACCATTGGATACTTAATTGTTTCAGATTTCTTATGAAGTTATTACGGTAATTTTGAATTTTAATTTTGTGCTATGAAAAATATTTTGGTTTCCTTCCTAACTTTTATATGACTCAAAAGTTTTACAATAGCAATTCCTGCTATTTCAAATCCTTTGGAAAATCTTTAGCTCGGCTTTTAAGTGCTAAGGAAACTCTTCCTTTTTCTTCACATTGCAAATTCAACATTTCATTGTTAAATCTGTAAGGTCTGGTTATTCGAATATGTCACGCATGGGATGTTTGCCTAAGGGTAAAGATGTTTTCCTAGAGAACTTTCTACGGGAAACTCGCTTGTATTCACGTTACACATGGAGAAAACCACGGAAAACAGACATGCAGATATGCCGTGCATCTGGATTCAAACTGAAGTTGAATTCCCAGTATTTAGTGATCTTTACTAATCGGATACTGATGGAGCTCAGTGTTAAAAATACAAAGAATAAAGCATTGTGCTAAATTATAATCCTTTGTGAAATGCATATTTTCATAAATCTGTTCTCCGAAAGAAAATAAAATGTATTTATTTTAACTAAGCAATTAGCCTCCTAAGTAGGGAATAGTAATTTTTGCCCCCTTTCCTGTTTTGCTTCATATAAATTACAAAAGTCTCTCCCCTTACCCCCCGCTGCTCTCATTTGACTTCTCAATCGAAATAATGGGGCACCAACCCTGGGAGGTCAGAGGGCAACTGTCCCCACCCACCGATTCCCAGTCGAATTAAGCGTGACGAGAGAGGCCCTTCGATGCAAGGGAAACATCTTGTTTCTGTCGTCCTTTTCTCTTCACTGGAACCTACTCATGCTCATCCTCCTCGATGCAAAGGTTGCCACAATCGGTGATTGATTCCGACGGCCTATTGGAGGGAAAATCACCAAAATTGTTAGTTGGCGATATTTTCCAGCCAAAAAGGTTTTCAGGTTTGGAAAGGCTTCTGTGGTTTGTAACAGACATCTTGAAAACTTCATGCTTAGTATTTTAGTGTATTGTTATACTTGTTGATAAAAATAACTATCTTTTTCTTTCATTGAAAGGAAGAAATAAGAGAATTTGCTTCCTTTACTGTAAAGCAGTTTTCTTTAATATCTGAATACTTTGCAGAGAAGCAGATATTAAAAATTGGTAATGCCAAAGAAGTGGTTTTCTTTATTTTGTTTTATATTGTTTTGATGTTATTATGTTATTGCACACTGTTGGAATAAATGATTTAGGTTTCTAGATTTTGTTCTTTTAAGATGAATCAAAATCAGTAAATTGTTTTTATTAAGTATCGTACTTTGATATTTCTTTTCCTCGTGACTTCCGCTTAGCTTTTACAGGATATGACTCTGAAATTTTCATTTATGGTAACAACGTTAAGTGTACGCCCAGTCACGAAAATACATTATCTCAGTAAACAGAAGAGTATTGAAATTAATAACTTCTCTGAAGTACAGAATTTTTAAGGTTCTTTGGCAACACGTAATTTTTAATATGGTATTTTTTTTTAAACTTAAATCTTCTATTCAGAAATGGTAATCGGATAATTCTTCCCTATCGATTTTCAAAAAGTATAATTAGTAAGAAAGAAGGAAAATTACGAGAGTGAAGGCGAGTATAATCGATTAAGAATAAATGTTCTTAATAATTTTGATACAGCAGAATGCTTTAAAAGAATGTTTTAATAAAATATTCTTATTATCTGATAACATAGTACACACCGTATATATAAGACCATCACCTATATAAGATGCATACATACAAATTTTACTACTATAGTAACAATTAATTATTATTAAAGAACATATAAATTAGGTGCAAGTATATTTCTGTTCTTTTAGATCAACGGTTTACAGCTCTTTCATTCTTCACATACCTTTTCGAAATGCATACGTAATTGAAGCTCCCCTAATTCAGCAAGCTAAAGCTATATCATAATAGCAAAACAAAGTATCGGCATTTTAAATTGAAGATCCACTAATTATAAATTACGCTACATGTGAAAAATCCAAATTTTTATTTTTTCACGTATTTCTCAAGCAAAGGTGAATTTATACGACATCTTTGAGTCAACAGATGGTTCTTCGTTAAGTGTTGGCAACAGTTTTATTTTAACTTGATTAGCTTGTGAGAAATTTAACAAGAAGAACGCTAGCGTCCCTTAATTCTACTGCATGTAAAAAAAATTAATTTATTTTTATTTTATCAATCGATCAATTTGTATTATGTCTCTGCTCAGATTTGAAATCTAAAGACATTTTTGCGTAGCATGGTGATAGTAGTTTTGAACCCGAGCGTCTTGAAACATTTAAACAAATCTTTTAAGATAATAGATACTTTACTAGACAGCGAAACAACTATTTTATTAGCCCAGAAAAGCTATTAATTTCGTTTTGGCAATTTACGTTGGTTCACTATAAATGTCGGTTCACTTTTCTAATTGTTGCCACCAAATATTACATCTCTGTGTTATATTTAAAGAAATTAAATTATGAAGAATCTGCATAAATGTAAATATATTTCTCCAAATGTGATAAAACAACGGTAGCTAGAGTCATCAAATTTTAAATAATGTAATCTTCCTTTGAATATGGGAATCTGGGAGCCCTAATTTGGAATTTGAAATTTGTTTTATTATCGATTTCATATTTTGCAACACTTTAATGAATTTTTGATTAACAAACTTAATGATTTCACAGCGAGCAACGGCAATACTGTACGTAAAAAATACTTTTATCTCCAGGTCGCGAGGCTGTGTATCGGAAATTTTAAAGACATGCTCATGGGATATTGCTGTTGAATTGAATCTTATGTTTAAAGTGCAAAGAATATGATACTAAATAAATAAAGGTAGGACACAAAACGTTAAAAAAACCCTTTGGGCGTAATGTAAAATCTGAAAGCTTTCAGATTTTTTTTTATTTTTATTGTATTTGTCACGGTTTGAATAGGTACTTTTCTCTGCCTTTGAATCACGAAAATCAGTAGAAGAGCATTGATTTACATTAACTCTAAGTGGCAACAGTCTGAACTTTAGAACTCGCTTTCGATTTGTTTGATGTAACTTGAATGCTGCGGATGTGATGCCAAATAAATTCTAGTTTAGATTAATTTGTTTTGGTATTCTAATAAATTCTATTTTAAACTAGATTGAATGTTAATTTATATAAAAATATTACTAAATCGCTCATGTTGAAATTTAGATGCGGTGTTTAAATTTATTTTAGAACTTTGTTAAATACGCAGTACCATTTTTACCTATTGTCTATCGAAGAGTATTCTTTATTAATTTTTGAAGTATCGTATCTACTGTATGTAGTAAGATCACACCTAGTGATCAGTTAGATCATCGAGAGCTAAGAAAGTGTTACAAATGATCGTCTTTATTCAATATTCTTAAATTTATTTTTAAAAAGGAGTTAAAAATGAAAAATGATTCTCAAGTGCTAATGAGAAACAATAAGCATTGTTACCAATTCCCGAAAAGATCTACAGTTGAGAATCAGTTGCGTATAATTTATGTAATCATGTAAACTTTATACTTTCCATTAGAGAAGAGCATTTAAAGGGTGCCGAGATTTTTTTAAATAAGATGCTTAAGAAATGTATAAGATATAAAAAATACTCAAAGAACTTTTTTTTTATTCTACTTCTGGAAAATATGGATTAGAGTCTGACAGCTTTATTTATCTGGAAACTGTGGATTAGAGTCTGAGAGATTTAGGATATTAAGTCGTTTTTGAAATATTTTAGGTCGCGCAAGTCTATTGAATCCGGAATAAAACTACAGTTCAGGGAAATGAATTTGATACTTTTAAAAATTATAAAAATTATAATATCTTAGCGGATTCAGAAAAACAAAGGTCTGTTAATTCTAAGCAATGTTTAGTAAACCTTTCAACGAACCATTGGCAAAACACTTCCCTAAAACAAAATGCTTACGAAGAAGTACTACAAAACCTTAATACTTATGGTGGAAAAAGTACACCATATATACTTTTACCGCATTTGTTAGTTCCTTTTGTGGGGTTCCTACCTTTTATTTCACAGTTCAATGTGAGGAACCTTTTACACCGATAGGCGAATAATCGCTTGTGTGTGTGAATAGAGACGTAAGACTCAAGAAGGGTTAACTACTCTTTATTTCTCGAAATAAGAATCAACACAGTCTGCTCCTATCTCAGAGCATACAGCAAAACCTCTACTTGGGCTTGAACTCAAATTAACGAGAATTAAAACTTAACTAATGCTTAACTAAAAGATATAGCCGTAGCTATTAAGATTTTAAGTAGTTGGCCTCTAAATCTCAATTAAGTAGACGAAGCTATCAAGGGCCTGAGGTACAGCCGAGCGTAGTAATAGCCTAGAAGTAGCCAAAGGCAAACGCGTGCTAGTCAGAAACTCTGGCTCTCCAACAAAGTCAGAGAAACATCGACTTAAATACTACTCTTACTCATTTGCATTAAACGCGTTTCTGAAAATACATTCTGGTAGGAAATTGTAACCTAAAGCTAGAAGAGATAGGAAAGGTGGATAAACTTAAAATAACTCTTATAAAATTAGTGTAAACCTTACACTTTATTCGCGAAGAATGAAGCCAAAAGCGCAACAAATCTCAAATATATGGCAAACGTTCTTCCCTTGGATGCGCCCGCTCCCAGAGCGCATGAAAGCTAGGTGATGACCGTCGATGCGTGGAGATTACAACTTCCCCCTCCCCCTTATGAATATATTCCCATGGGTTCGCGTGTCACTATCAATAAGCACTGATTGGGTGGCAATCACGGGAACGTCGGCAGCCATTTCAAATGGACTCTGTAAACTTGAGCTTCTATGTTCTATCATAAAAACAGATCGCGTTGTTAAACCCGTAGAAAATCAAGGCGGGTACCAGGGTAAGTTAATTGACGAGTATAACCTTCTGACAACTAACTGTAAAGGGAGGGGGATGAGGTAACAAACGGGGTCGTCATCGTTGTATGAAATAATAATATACCCTCAAGGTGTTCATGTGGAACGATGGTGTTGTAATTTCATTTCCCTTTATAAAACGTTTCGCAGAATTCGCGATGCATGGAAATAAATGTTTATTTTCCGTGGGAAAGTTGCAGAAAATGCGAAGGATTTATTTCAATATTTTTTCGTCTACAACAAGAGTAGGGATTTTGCTTAGTTAATATTTGCTTATTCTGCATACAACTTCAAGATTCTTAAAGCTGATATTAGTTTGCTTCTTTTCTTGATAGCTTTGTTTGGGTTGAACTATGATAATTAAAACATAATTAAATTAATTCATTAAAACTGATATAAATATTAGAACACTAGAACTATTTCAGAAAGATAAAATTAATATTGCGTGCTGTATCGTAATATCCTAAGTAAGAAAATAAATATTATGAAGTTAAAACCTAAGTTAGTCCTTTGTCGGGACAGTTTCAGTAAATTTACTGAAGACAAGAATAAAAATAAGTCAATTCGTAATTTAGATTCTTTTAAGACATTATAGCTGGGGAATCACGTCATTAGACAAAGGGAAAATTTTAAAAAAAGAAAGAAAAGAAAAGAAAAGTTTGAAAGTTTCAGATTTTAAATAAAGTCCAAAGAGGCTTTTTTTAAACATTTCATGTGTTACCTTTATTTATTAAATATCATGTTCTTCGCACTAAACCATAAAATTCCGCTCAAAAGCAATATCGCAAAATAATTTTAAAATGAATACACTCACGTTTGTGAAAATTGCAACACCATGAAGGACTTACGCGGGTGAGCTGAAATTTTCAGGAAATGCAAAGTAGCGCATGATATGCAAATGATTAGAATTGCAAATCCGTAGCGCATGCGTATGCTGAGCAGCGCCCTCTGAACGGCTGATGGATCCGAATAAATAGACGGCTGTAGCGAGGCGTGTATGGTTATCGGTGGTTATCTGCTAGTGGTAAACGTTAACTCAATCTGTACTTATGCCTCGTCGACGAAAG
>KK114668.1:126764-170535 GCA_000611955.2 Stegodyphus mimosarum
TTATTGCGGCGCGTGGTGGCCACACAAAATACTGATTCTGATCTCTTGTTCTTGTTTGTTTGCTTTGAACATTTAATCATTTATTTGTACCACTACCACTCAACTGTGTATTAAATTGCATTCAATTATGACGATTCCTTCTTGGTGTTGCAATTTTCACAAACGTGAGTGTATATCATTAGAGTTTCAGATACAGAATCTCTCGCGCTGAAGATAAAAAGTTTTTTTTTTTCGTACAACGTTGCCATTACTAGCTTTTAAATCCTTGAGTTTGTTAGTCAAAAATTCGTTAAAGTTTTACAAAATATGAAATCTATGATAAAATAAATTCCAAATTTGGGCCTCCAGATGCCCCTGTTCAGGTGGAAAAGTTCAAGATTCAAAATTGGATGGCTGTAGGTACCGTTGTTTTATTACAATGCGAGAAATATAGGTTTATGCAGATTCTTCATTATTTAATTTCTTTAAATATAATACAGGGCAATAATATTTGGTGGCAACAATTTGAAAAGTGAAACAACGCTTTTAGTAAATCGACATAAAATGCCAAAACGAAACTAATAGTCCTTCTGGGCAAATTGTTTCTTTGGACTTAAAAACTTTCTCAAACCCTTCAACTGTTTTTAAAATGTTACGAGTCACATTAAAAACTTAAACTTATCACTTACAAACAAATATAAATGTTTTCTTAATGTTAACTGAAAACTAAATGTATTCGTAAGAACCTCTGTCGAAATTTCATAGAACGACTACTTCAAATTCTACGGATGGAGATTCAACAGAAAGGCAATTTCTGTCATAAATTGAAAAGAAAAATGTTATACTATATTAAACCCACAATCAATAATTCCCATTGTGCTTCCAAGATTGAGTATCGCATCAGCTCTAAAGCAGAAGTGAATTTTATAGCTTTCCTTACGTATAACATAAATGTAGGACCATTTTTCATATAAAGCCATTCGCGAAAGATCTCCTTCCACAAGTAAATAACCTTTATAGATTTTTGACATATCGTATAAATTAGTTTTTCTATGGTCTACGATTGGCGATGTTCCTGATGTACAATGTGAAATAACATTAGAGGGGGGAAAATAACCAAACTGTTCTTTCACATGTTTCTGTGCAGGAGTTCCGTAACATCCAGCTTCTTCGCTGGCTTGAATTCAAATTCCGAACGGCTAACAGACATGCATACTTTCACTTGCCTTGTTAAAATGTATTACTTAGGCTTCATTAAGTTAAGGAATATGATATATAGGGATATTAAATCACAAATTAACAGATTTTGGAATTATTATGTTTTTATAATTAATATTATTATTATTATTAGCCCAAAAGAACGTTAGCCCGAATGGGTTATTAATCTAGAAATGGGATTTTGCGTCGTAAACTATAAACGGCGAATCACTTTTCAAATTGTTGCCACGAAATACTACAGCCCTGTATTACTTAAAAAAATTAAATAGTGAAGAATCTGCATGTATGTATATATGTCTCTCGCACTGTAAAAGCCATGAAAGTTTGAATAATTCTGTTTTCCACCTGAACATGTGCACCTGGAAGCTCAAATTTGAATTTCGAATTTCACATTTCGTATTTTATAAAACCTTAATGAATTTTTAATTAACAAACCCGATAATTTGAAAGCGAGCGGTGGCAACACTAAGAAATAAAACATTTTTTTTATCTCCAGAGTATGAGACTGTTTGTCGGAAATTCCAAAGACACCCTGATTTTAAATATTTTGGGATTTTGCTATTAAATTGAATTTTATGTGGCGTAAGTACGAAGAACATGTTATTTAATTAAAAAATTTAACATACCAAACATTAATAATAAAAAGACCAAAAAAAGTTTGCAAACCATCTTTGTCAGAAAGCTGAACATTGATATAATGAACTCAGAAAAGACTGAAAAATAGAAAAATATATTATAACACTTAACATCGCATCGAAAATTCTAAATATATATTGCTTTTCTGCTTTTAAAATTTTTGCTGTTGAATTGATGCGGAGAAAATGGTGCTTAATAATAAAGCTAAGAGGACCGAGTGCAACAGCAGGCTGGCAGACGAGAGCGTAAAAAACCTTAATAAATCCTTAAAGCGATCGTTAAAATCCGAACTCAGATTTTATTATTATTATTATTATTATTATTATTATTATTATTATTACTTTCCTAAACGTTATGTATCGAATTTAAGATGATAGCCATTCATTATCTTTAAAAGCTTCATTACATACTAAACAATGCGAAATCTATTACAATTTATGTTCCAAGCATTTTCTTTTTTTCTTTCTTTTTTTTTAGATCTTATGCAGCTTTTAAAATTGTTTCAAATTATGAAGCTAGTTGTTTAATGATAATAATTAAGAAATTATCATAGATCTTCATAATTTGAATTACCTTGATGAAATAATAATAAAAATAGATGTTCTTTATTTTCTACCTTATTACTCTTTTTTTAATATGCTTTTTGGAAAAAAAATATTGAAATTGATTAATGTAATCCACATAATCTGGCAAAAATTGCATAGATAAGAACTACTCGTCAGATTAAATATCTCTTTCAGGTCACATCATAAAATCAACTAAGATTTATTTCAGGAATTTTAAAACTGTGATTGACGCTAGTTAATGAATGATGCCCGAGATGAGAATATCTAGAGCAAATTTGAAGAACAAAATTATGTCTAATCTCGAAAAATGTTTTGAAAAGCTTTTCTTTTATTGCACATATATTCATTTAACATTACCCACTTTATCATTAATTTAGCTGCCTTTCGCTTGTTTGTTTAGCCCAGAAGGGCTATTAATTTCTTTTTGACATTTTGCGTTGAATAAACGGCGTATCACTTTTCAAATTGTAACCACCAACTATTATCGCCCTGTGTTATATTTAAAGAAATTAAATAATGTTTAATCTGCATAAATGTAGGCATGTTTCTCATATAGTGATAAAACAACGGTTCCTAGAGCTATCAAATTTTGAATAACGTAATCTTCCACCGAATATGGGCATCTGAAAGCCCTAATTTGGAATTTAGAATTTGTTCTATTATCGATTTAGTATTTTGCAACACTTCAACAAATTTTTGATTCACAAACTTAATGATTTCAAAGTGAGCAATGGCAACACTGCATAGGGGGGAAAAGAAAAGAAAAAAAAAGAAAGCATTTTTATCTCCAGGGCGCGAGATTGTGTATCGGAAATTCTAAAGATATGCTCACTTTAAAGTTATTTTGTGATACTGCTCTTGAATTGAATTTTATGGGTTAGGTACAAAGAACATGATATTTAATAAATAAAGGAACACACAAAACTTTAAAAGATACCACTTTAGGCGTCATATAAAATCTGAAAGCTTTCAAATTTTTTATTTATTAGTCCAAAGGGATTTAGTCCCGAAGGACTATTACTTTCGTTTTGCGATTTTGCGTCGATTCACTCTGAATCCCCGTTTCACTTTTCAAATTGTTGCCACTAAATGTTATCGCTCTGCATTAAATTTTAAAAAATGAAAAATCTGCATAAATGTATCCATGTTTCACGCATTGTGATAAAACCTAGAGCCATCGAATTTTGAATGACGTAATCCTACTGCGAATATGGGCATCTGGAAGCCCTAATTTTGAATTTGAAATTTGCTTTATTATCGATTTTATGTTTTGTAACATTTCAACGAATTTCTGATTAACAAACTAAATGATTTCAAAGCGAGCAATGGCAACACTGTACGGGAAAAAAAACATTTTTATCTCCAGCGCACGAGACTTACGGAAATTCTAAAGATATTTTCATTTTAAAATGATTTTGCGATATTGATTTTGAACTGAATTTTATGGTTTGAGTACGTAGTACATGATATTTAATAAAAAAGGTAGCACACGAAACGTTAAAAAAACGCGCCTTTGGACGTAATTTAAAATCTGAAATCTTTCAGATTTTTTTTTGATTTTTTTTATTTTGATTTATATGTTTTGTATTTTTAGTCCACTGGGAAGGAAACTCCCTGAAGGACTATTGTTTTCGTTTTGGGATTTTGCATTGAATCACTATAAACGACTGTATCACTTTTCAAATTGTTGCCACCAAAAGTTCTCGCCTTGTGTTACATTTAAAGAAATTAAATAATGAAGAATCTGCATAAATGTATGTATATTTCTCCAAATGTGATAAAACAAAGGTGCCTATAGCCATCCAATTTTAAATAACGTACGTTTCCACCCGAATATGCGCATCTGGAAGCCCAAATTTGGAATTTATTTTATTATCCATTTCATATTTTATAAAACTTAAACGAATTTTTGATGAACAAACTCAAAGATTTAAAAGCCAGCAATGGCAACATCCTATGGAAGGGGAAAAAAAACTTTTTATCTCCAGCGCGCGAAACTGTGTATCGGAAATTCTAAAGATATGCTCATTTTAAATTACACAGTCCAGTCACATTAATGTGACCACCACGTACTTTCCATGTCAGAGTTAAATAACCAATCACAGAAGGCAGGTGGCAGCACAGTGCAGTTCAGCGTATATAAAGAGTGTGTGAGGGCTTCGGAAAACATTTCAATCGTTGGCGTAATGCAGAAACGAAGCGATTTATCCGACTTCCAAAAGGGCATGATAATTGGCTTTCGGGCCAAGGGTGGAAGCATTTCCGAAACGGCTGAGTTTGTGAACTGTTCGCGTGCCGCTGTGGTAAAAGTGTACCGTGCATGGGAAAATGGGACTGTCCAAAATCAGCGACGTGGCAAATGTGGTGCACCACGGGCCATAGATGACAGAGGCGAACGACGGTTGCGGAGATGCGTTCGGGCAGATAGACGGGCTACCGTTGAGCAACTGACCACCAAAATGAACCAAGGGGCTACCAAAAGTGTCTCCCAAAGTACTATTCAGCGAACATTGCTGCGTCTGGGCCTCCGAAGCAGACGCCTGGTTCGTGCACCTATGCTGACTGCTGTTCATCGACGGCGAAGGCTAGAATTTGCACGCCAGTACAGCAGCTGGACGTCCACTGAGTGGCGACAGGTTGCGTTTTCGGATGAATCGCGTTTTATGCTCCATCGGACAGATGGACGTTGGCGTATAAGGCGTGAAACCTCTGAAAGGAACCACCCTGCAACCATTGCCGGAACGGTCCAAGCTGGAGGCGGGAGCATTATGGTCTGGGGAATGTTTTCCTGGCATTCTCTAGGTTCACTGATCATTGTGGAAGGCACAATGGATCAATACAAGTACGCATCTGTCCTTGCGGACCATGTTCACCCCTACATGCGCATTGTTTTTCCTCAGGATGATGGCATCTTCCAGCAGGACAATGCGAGGTGCCATACAGCTGCCAGTGTACGTGCGTGGTTCGAAGAGCACCAGGATGAGTTTACCGTCCTCCCCTGGCCAGCAAACTCACCTGACTTAAACCCAATCGAACATCTGTGGGACCATCTCGATCGAGTTGTTCGCGCCATGGATCCTCAACCGCGTAATCTAGCGCAGCTGGCCATGGCATTAGAGTCGGCATGGCTCAACATCCCAGAGAACACCTTCAGGGACCTATGTGACTCTCTTCCTGCACGTCTCGCAGCAGTCCGCTCTGCGAAAGGTGGTTATTCTGGCTTTTGACAGATGGTCACATTAATGTGACTGGACTGTGTATTTTGCGATATTGCTGTTGAACTGAATTTTATGGATTAAGGGCGAAAAACATGATATTTAATAAATAAAGGTGACACAAAAAAAGCTAAAATAAGGCCCCTTTGGACGTAATTTAAAATATGAAACCTTTCAGATTTTTTTGTTATTATTTTTTATTTAATTATAATGATTAATTATTCTTTATATTAATCATTTATTTATTTTCGATGCTTTCTAATGGCTTTCTATGGGGCTCAGGCACTTCTAATTTTGAAAATTAAGCTCTGATTATTTTGCAATTAAAAATTAAGATTGGAGTATTAATAACAGCTTTTTTTTTGGAATTTAAAATTTCTTCACAGCATCTCTTACTTTTGCTGCCTAAAATAAGCAGCGGGCAAAAGCAAAACTGACATACAAAACTTTCTAAATTATTGATTTGGCAAGTCATCTTAGATTAAACCTACAAAAAGTTATGTTTTTAAAAAATAATGTTTACAGGTATAAGTGTAAGTTATAAAATAAAAGGAAAAGATTAAAGAAATAAAGCAAAAGACTTAGAAATTAAAATAATATTTACAGATTTAACAATAATCCTTCATTTGCGATGATATTAAATATGTTATAAATAAAGCGTCTAAGCATTAATTTCATTCCTTCATTTTCAGTTACGTTAATTACACTAATAATAATAAAGTCTGTAAAGATTTTTTTATATTTTAGTTTCTGTAACACAGTATCGCTTCCAGTGAAATGTTATTGCTTCTCGTTTATGCTGTACTTCTGTCTTGCTATCTTACGTCACGTCGAAATTTATAAGTCACGGAAGAACTAATATGGAGGAAAAAAGTTGCGCCTGTTATTTGGCAACAATATGGATAATAGACTCCCCCCTTTACCAGCAGTGTAATTCCAATTTAGATTGAGGCCCTTCAATGGTTGGTATCTGAGGTTTTCAAATCACTTTTCCTTGTGACTCCACTTACTCAAGAAAGCATTCCAAATGGCGAATTTTATGTATCTCTGATTCGTGTAAAATTTGACACTAACAAATCAAACCTTTTATATATAACTTGTTAGTAGCATGTTAAAACTTCTGCTTAATTCTCTTAAGTTTTGCTCAGAGAATATTGAATTTTTACATGCATAATATGTTTTATAATTTTCCATGAAATTGTTCTCGCACTTAAAAATTACACTTCCAGTAAGCTACTTGAGCATCCAGCTGTAATTATAGGACAATATCAAGACATTGCGTACATCTGATTAGATGTATAATTTTAGGTTGCAGTTAATTTTAGCATTTTATTGCCTTGAACAATACTCATAAAACACCTGTAAATATTTACAACCATTAATATATAAAATGTTATAAATATATAAATGTTAAATTAATGTAAATGTTATAGATATATAAATTTTAAATTATTTTGAAAATATATAAAATATTAAAATTTCATAACATGATTAAAATTCGTTTAAAATTAAAATTTTGAAAAATGTACTTAGAAAGAACTTTATTATAGTAGTGGTACTTTTCATTTGCATTTTGTTTCATATATTTAATTCTTAATTGGAAGGAGTCACTAGTAATTATCCCGCAAATGCAGGAATTACAGTAATTTAGAAGGACTATTTTTTTTTTTAAACTTTACATAGTCCCCAGTTTTGCGTAAAAATACAAATAAAAACCTACAAAATAAAAACTGTTTGCATTGTGTATAACTAATATAATATTTGGGTTGTGTATATCTAATTTTTATTATGGAAATTTAAGCACTTATAAAGATGTATATTATTATTTGAAATATACTGAAAATTTACATTCAGTTTCTATATACTTTCAAAATTTTAAAAAAGCATAAATAATTGATTAACGCTCATTACAGATTATGTTTTCCAAACTGAGCGATAGATGGCGATAGCATTCCACATAAAGTTCAATGCATTATTTGTTTCGTCTGGTTTATGATCTCCAGAAATTTTCCAGAAGAAAAAATATCATGAAAGTGCACTAACTCAGAAGGCTCCGCGTAAAACATTTCACAAGGAGAGATATAAAATCAAGTAGTTTTAAATTCTATTTTCTGTGATAGCAGAGCAATAACACAAAAAATTCTGTTCGTATAAAATTCCATGTCATATTCCCAAATGAAAAAATTTAAATTATTAGAATTTAAAGCCTGATTTAAAACATGATGATTTAGTTTAAAATATTTTGTACTGTTGTATTCTTCTTATTTTCTTCTTTTTTTGGAAAACTTTTAATTTCCCTTGTGTCTGATAGATGGCACTGCGTGTTCATTGGCTTAGTACAGTTGATTAGCGTAGTAAAAGGTGTTTCAAAATTTTAAGAAGTTTAAATAAAATCATTAATTTTCTAGATTTAAAAATACATTTATCCTAATTAATTGATACATGAGCCTTTATATTTTGTTTTCGAAGTGTTTTCAATAACAGTTGACACTGGAATAAATGTCTCACGAAACAGTAAAATAAATTAAAATACAAATTAAAAAACATAGGCATATAAAAAGTACTTACGGGAAAAATGTTAAAAAGTATTTAATACTATTATATTACGCAGAAAATATCGTTTGATAATTTATAATAACACGAATCAGTTTTAAAATAACACTATACGTAAGCAATAAAATTTTCTGATTTTTGCAAAGCAGAGTTGAATTTACGACAGAATTAAAAAAAAATCAAGTGCATTTCTTTTCATTCAAAAATGGGGAATTCAATTTGCCTTACTTAATGTCGAAAACAGAATTAAAACATTAATACTACTTAAAAGTCCTCGTGTGTAAACATAGGACATTTTCGAGAAAGAATTATTATTTTCTACCTAGCTAAATTCTTAGCAAATTTTTTTTAAAAAATTTTAATTTCCAGAAATTTGATATTAATTATAATAACGTTTTTATCTTTAGGAGGTGAAATTTTAGGTATAAATAATATCTAAAATTAGTGTTAGCTGATAATATATAAAAATAACATCCATAAGTGAAACGTATTATGAATCTATATTATTTTATGGTAAAATTTTCTGTATATACACTAAAGTTAAAAATGTCAGAAAAGTGAGTGATGTGAAACAGATTATTTGATCACTTTTTCATGCACTTTTTCAGTTCTATGAAACTGCTTTTAAACGGAAAATGAAAGGAAATTCTGTTTAATTAAATGATAGCTTTACAGACGTTTTGTAGATAATTTTTAATAGACGTAGAAGTAAAACAGAGTTTTTATGAAATTTTATATGAAAGCAAACTTTCGGCTCAAGATAACGCCTTGTTTGATTTTACAAAATTTTATATGAAGCTAACAGGTGTATAAAGCTTGGCTGTTACGTGTTTACTGAGAAATTGTTTTTTCATGCACTTGCCTCTTTTTATAGCGAAATTCTAAAAGATGAAGAATTAAGCTATCTTTTATTACATTTTATTACGTATTTTCTACGAACAGAAATGCATTCATTAAAATTTGTTCACTTAAATTCCACTAAAAATTGAAACAAAAATTACTTTTATCCATTATACAAAACTTAAGTAAACAACAGCCTTCAGTCATAATAAACAATCAAGAATTTATTATTATTATTATTATTTTGTATTAATTCCAGCATACGTCTCTAGCTCTCTCTCTCTGAATAAATAACAACATGTTTTCCTGAAGCCACAAAGACTCGAAAACGGGAATTCTATTTTGAATATCGCGAAAGATTGACAGCTAAGGAAAAGGTACGAATACGAATCTGGAGGTTCTATTCGTGTTTCGAAATGCGAACATAATTTGGGGAGACGTTCTACAGCGTGGGAACCATAAATGCGGTTTATTTTTAGCTGGAAGATCGTCAACAACACAAATGCATGTATAAGATCGTTATCCATAACACATGGTTAATTATTCTGAAAGTTGAATGTTGCCAATAACGATAAATGTATTAAATGGATTTTACTGAACTTCTGAAGGTTAAGTAAGGTTACTGAATTCCCCCTACACAGAAAAAAAAAATAATAATTACTTTAAAAAGTATTATAATCTGCATAACTTTGAATTTCCTATAAAAATGTGTAGAACGAAATGTAAAGTCGAGTGTTGGAAATTGTTATTCTTCCGCAAAATTCTGGTTTTACGAAATTTTATTACATTACAGCGTCTCCTTTTTGTCCGAAAACATAAACCAAAGAAACACTAGAAAACTGTGTGAGGAATTATCCTGAAGTCTTACGTATGGCAAAGTCCAGAGAAGGGGGCAAAGAACCCTTTGTTAACCCAATATAATCGCAGATAGCACAGACTCGGGCCTACAGAGCGAACACTTTTGGCTTAGCTCAAAAATGTAACGATGAACTTAAAATTAAACGTAAAAAGTTTAGCCTACGGCTCACAGGATAATTTAACGCTCAGGATGGCTCTGACTCGTAAAAGTAGGCATAACAAGCCCAATGGCTAGAAGCTGTCAATGCCACAGAAATCTAACGGTAGTAACGTGATAGTAAGCCAAGATAGTAACGTGGCTTTCAAGTTAGATTACATTGTTTTTAATAGTAAAAGAAATAATCTGTGATAAATAAAAAACAATTCGTATTATTGGAAATAGTGTGAGTGATAATTTTGAGAATGATACAGTCGTTGGTTCTTAAAACTCATTTTCTCTGCAGAAGAAGTGAGAATCTCTTTTCTGTAACAACTCATTCAAAAGAGAAGTGTGTTTTCTTTTCCAGATGAAATAACTACATATCTTTTATCCTTTTCTACTAAGAAACTCCTGTTTAGCAGTCATTAATTAAAAAGAACAAAACTAGATGAAACTACGAAGAATCAGATATCTGTGTTAAAGGATGAAGAGCACGAAAGCTGAAAATAGCTACACTTCTATCAAATTTGTTGATTTTATTCCCGCCTATTCTACTTCCAAACGATTAGCACATTTTTTTTATTTCAGTTTAAAGCCAAAAGATTATGTCCAATTAATTTTTTCATAAACAGCAGAGTTTAATCTTTGGAGATATTATTCTATAATTTCAAGAAAGTTTACTTGAATATTGAAGGAAGACTTATTTGAGTATCCTTCAAAATGAAGATAGTTTAACTATAGAATAAAGATTCAATTAGGTCAAATTTTGCCTAATTTTAAATGTTTTCTAACTTTGTGTAAATCAAAATTCATTTTTTTTAAATCTTCAGCATACATTGTTCGATAAACATGCGTAGAATCTAACAGCTATGAATTTATCATGTACTGAAAAATTATTATCTGCCGGCAGATTGTCCAGGCACAGTCCCACCAAAAGATTCTCAACCTTTTCTAAAAGTTGATGAAGATCTTGCGCCATTTTTTGAAATAATTGAGAATTTTTATGTAATTGGTCTCTTATAACTAAGGTTTGACATGGAATTAAAAGCTTAGCATAAATTCATGGCTGGTTGACGGTTGATTGACAACATCGTAAAGCAGAAATTGTTCTCTCGATGAAAAACTAAAAGCAATGGAATTTGTCGAAATTATTTCAACGTTTTAGCAACACAGCAGATTGAAACCGCGACATGCGAATGAAGTAACACGAAGACAATGGAGGTTATGAGCTCTTATCAGACTAAGATATTTTTCCTGCAGAGGTTCAAGAAGGGTGGGAGAGAGCCCATGAAAGCGAAATATCTTGGGTGGCCCCAGTGTGAAAACGGGATGTGTAAACAACCTGTTGCATTACATGAATGAATTAACCGACCTCTAATTTGATAGCATCATATCTTTGCACATTGTTTTTCATTCTACTTGAAGGAATGAATCTCAAAAGAAAATTACATTAAATCATATTTTCATTATGATTTATGTCAAATTAAAGATTATTTAACTTGTAGAGCTATTAGGATTTTTTCGAAGCAGGAAAGTGAAGAAATGAGCAATGCACTCGCCGGGACTCGAACCTCGGACCTCTCGAATACGCGCCGAGTGTACTGACCTTTACACCATGAAGGCATGCTAAGAAGGGGGAGAAAAACTCATGGTAAAAATATTAAAAAATTTTATCTAAATAACTGGAATTATCCATAAATTCTAATTAGTTTCTCTTATGACCTAAAAATATTTTTAGTGGCTTTAAAATTATTTAATTCGACCTTTTTCTTCGAATTTACATAAAAAATTACAGAATTTTTAATTCTTCGAAACATACTTTAATATCTGTCATTCCTTAGATGAGAATAAAACGTGCAAAAAATTTCTTTTTTTCGCTTATCTTTTAACAGGCGTAATGGCAGAAAGTTCTCAGAATGTAGTACCTAATAAAATCGAACCTTTGAAGCAATCTGAAGAGAAATTAATGATTTTATGGAATAGCTGAACAACAAATGCGCAGTTTCACGTTGCGCTTAATTTTGTTTCTGACAGTTAGTTAGAAATGTAATCAACTTCGTTCTAATCTTGGTTACAGATTAATGGAATTCTTTAAAGAAGGAAAATTCATTTTGGTTAGGAAATGATGGAAAAAATGTTATCCCAAACCATAAAACAAAACTGCTTGCGGAAAATACAAAAAGAAAAAGAAAATGCATAGAATAACAAGTAAAAAAAATGACAGTTGAAGTCAAAGTACCTGGGAGTTTTTGTTTTAACTCCCAGGTACTTTGACTACATATTTTAACTCATAAAACTAAGTAAGTTAACTCTATATGATCCAGTATGTAGTGTTTTACTGTCATTTATACTCTAGCTTCTTCCTTTCTAATGAGGAATACCTTTCCGTTATTCAACGTATGTTCGCTTTGTTTTGATTACTAGTTTAATACACATAGTCTATTGAGCTTATTCTCCGGATTAAACTGCTTGAAAGACACATAAGTTGTTAATGTTATTTTTCTGTTAACTACAATACAGGTTATTTCTCATCTCTGTATATTTTAATTGTTCTTTGTTTATCCGTAATTTTGAGTTAACCGTGGAGGTCGCCTCTGGTATTACTCCAGTAAAGCGGGGGGGGGATTATACTAAGATATGTCAGTAATTCCAGGTAAAAACAAATATTGTAAAAACAATATGAAAAAAATAATAAAATCGGAAAGCTTTCAGAACCTATATTACGCCCAAAAGGGCATTTTTTTCATTTACAGACACATACACATTTTGAACATTTAGGCGAGAGAATTTTGGCTAATTCCATTTTGGGCTAAACATATCTGAAAACAGCATATCTTTAAAATTTCCGACGGACAGTCTCGCGCTGGAGATAAAAATGCTTTATTCTCTTATGATTAAAATAATGTTTAGTGTTTCCACTGCTCGCTTTGAAACTGTTGAGTTTTTAATTAAAATGCCTTAAAACTTTACAAAATATGAAATAGACAATAAAACAAATCCGAAATTCCAAATTTGGGTTTCCAGGTGCCTATCTTCGAGTGGAGGTCTGTGTTATTCAAAATTTGCTGACTCTAAGTACCGTTGCTTTTTCACAGTGCGAGAAACATAGATACATTTATGCAGATCCCTCATTATTTAATTCCTTTAAATAGTATAATATAGGGCGAAAATATATAGTGGCAACAATTTGAAAAGTGATACAGCCTTCTATAGCGATTCGAAGCAAAATGCCGTTCTGGATAATTATTGATGGTAATGAGTTCAGGTAACTGATGAATAAATGTGCTAATTTTAAAAGATATTATTTTTAAAAGACATTTAAATATGTGACATATTACTTTTTAAATGCTAGGAGCAAATTATTAATTCAATAACTAAAGTTAAGAATCTTAATAACTAGAAAAAGCATTAAAAAACACATTCTGACGTTTACTTCCTCAAAAACACTCGTCTGTTGTTATACACAGAGGCCCTGCGGTGCAATCCGAGATGACTCTGATTTCATATTTGTGAGAAAAATAAACCAGCTTGTAAAGGTTTTGAAATAAAACAAGAATTCTGATTCTGATTATGCTGTTCAGATCAATAACAGATGAATGAGGCTTTTCCTTAAATGAAATATATATGTACTTGGTTAAAGTTACATTAAATTGGTATAATGAATGTGGTTAAGAAAATAAATAGTTACTTATTTTTTCTTCTAAAATGAGCAACCACAAACTTTTCCATACTCTCCCATGACCTAGCCTGATTTGTAGGGTGTATTTTCCTTGATGCAATGCTTAATGATCATATTCTATCGAAAACTATGTTCTCTTATACCCAGAATTCAGTCAAGCATGCGCTTATTCGATTTTTCCCACGCCGCAGAGGACGACATGGATGACACTCCGTGGGGGGTTCTTCTGTCCCCGGTTTAGGTTTAAAGAGAATGATTGTCCCGCGTGGTTTTGTCCAACAGTGTCCCCTTCCCATTTATCACAACAACTCATTGTCGCAGTGACGGAAAACCTATGCAGAAATTACATCCCGTGCCAGACATGCGACGTGTGAGCCATCCCCCCCTCTTACGATTCACGGTGCAAATTTACTCAAACCTCAACAGGTCTACGAAGCAGATATCGTGATCTGCTTTGTAAATTTTTTCGTTATACACTAATAAATATTACTTCGTTTTCCTCTTATTATTTCAAGCTTAAAGATAAGTTCAGAAGATTGTTTAAAACTATATGATAATAAAACAAATGTCAGAGAGGATTCAAATTTTAAAGTCTCACCATATATATGCATATGTACACATACCTCTTTAACTGAAAGTTACAAATCAAAACAAAGTGATATCCTAAACATAGAATATGAATCTGAAGCAGAAATAAATTAATACGTACACAAAAATTAAAAAAGCAAAATTCACAAAAAAAATTAAATGAAAGTTTTACAGTTATTCGGTCATCAAGGTTCAGCCGAAAGAATAATGAATTTATTTTTAATAATTTCACACTTGTAAAATTTCGACAGTTTCGTCTTTTCAGTGGTTTTGGCTTCTACATTTGTCTTTTTCTTGGTGACTTATGGAGTTGATTTTTTTGGTTTTCCAAGTTACTAGTTCTTAAAAAATTTCTAGATTTTAAATAAAAAATGCCCCTCTTATTAGAAATTTTTTTTGTTTTTTCTCCTCTTTTGCATATTATTTAACCAGTTTCGTGTTCTAACAGCTTATATCTTGATAATTTATTCCTGCTTTTATATTAAATTTCAAAAGTAAAAGTTTTAAGTTGTGTACAAAATTTTTTAAGTTTTAAATTTTTGTCAATTTTGTCTTTATTTAAATTTAAAGAATTCATACATTAATTTTACAATTCGTCCAGATATAACTCAGAAACTTCACTCCATCGATAATTCTTTCAGCTGTTCCTTGAAAGTGACCAAAGGATTATTAACAATTATTTAATTAAAAATTTTATAAGAATTTTATTTCATCAATTTTTATTTATGTATTGATTACTTTTTGTTTCAGTTTTGTTTTTAACGTTTTGGATACACTGTTTCGAAATTTGCCTTCCGGTTAAAAAAATTGCGTATTTTTTTGCACATTAAGTTTTATTTGGTTGGCAATTTATATTGTAAGGGAAGCGTTTTAATTTTAAGAGGTGCGATAAAGGTTTAAATTATCAATTCAATGCCTCAGATAATTCTAAGAGTAAAGAAACAAAATTTTTTTGCCAGGAAGAAGAAAGATTATTGTTAGATGACTTAACCTCCTCTTGATAATGTAAGAGGCTGAAAATAATAATACAGCTTTTGCCACTTTCCACTTTTACCGCTACGTATTTTTATTTGAATTAATTGTAATTTTTTTCAAGAATTCTTTTTAACGCCAATATCAATTTCTGGAAGTATTATTTTTAACTTAAGAAGTTTTTAGTGAAATGTTAATGAGTGGAAAATTTTTTCTCTACTATATATATGTATATAATACAAATACTATTATAATAAAAATACTAAAGTATGCCATGAATAATTAAACTGGCTTAATACTTCTATGAGAGAAAATGAACCAACTTAAAATAATACAATAATAATAAAAATGAAATAATATATAAAAATAGTACCGATACAAAGAAAAATAATATATATACGGTATAAAACATCAGTACATAACGTAATCATATATAGACAGTACGCAAATTAATACAGTGACACATAAAATATAAAAATCCAGTCATATAAATAACAATACTTAAAGTTCAAAAAACAAATAAAGTCGCGCAAGACTGCAAAGGCCTCGGAACTCCTAACAAGATCGTAGAAAACAGGAGGCCAACAAATAGAGAGCTGCCTTAAACTCACTTTAAATGCACTTCTGGCAGTCGCATTCAACCTGAAATGCAACAAAATATGTTCCACATTTTCCACAGCATCATCGCATGCACAGAGTCCACTAGTAGCAATATTGAAACAAAGTAAAAGTAAGTTCCAAAATTCCCGTGACCGGTCAAAATCTAAGTAAGTTCATAATCCGGTTGAAAATGCCTATACTTAAGTCGTTGAAGAACGCTTGGGAAAAATCTATTTGTCCACTGGCTTTCGAAGAAGCAGGATATTCAGCATTCCAATCAAACACAGTTTTCTTCCAAGCCACATGCTTCCAATAAGACTTGGGAGCAGACAGCATTAAATCAATATCACGATAAAGCGCTTGATTAGCCAACTGGTTAGCCCTCTCATTGTCGAGAAGACCACTGTGGCCACGAACGTAGGTAAAATGAATATCTGCAACATGTCCAATTGGAGTGTAATATACAGTAAATTTCCATTACCAGTTTTTCAATCGTTAGCATATCACGTAGAAGAGAGAGAGACAGAAGAAAGTGAATCTGTGCAAATAATATATTTAAACGTCTCATTCTTACGACAAGAGTTTTGTATCCTTTTAACGATAAAATTTAAGTTCATAAGCTCGGCGTGAAAAACAGAACATACATCTGGTATACTATATTGAACAGTTACATTCTCCCTGCCATCTTAATAATATATGAGAGGCCAACCCTTCCATTTAACTTATTAGTATCTGTGAAACAAATATTACATTCTTGGAAAACGCTGTTATCATAATTAACAACTGTAACAGAGTTTCTGTCTGAAGGGTGAGGTAAATCTTAAAAGAAAGCCTCCGATTCAAGGGATTACAAGGGTTGTCATTCGGAAGTTTATCTCTAACATCCAGATCATTTAACATCATTAAATCAATGGGCAGAAGACCACAATTAACGAATGCTGCCTCATAACTAACAGTCCTTTAACCACAAATAATGCGGAAGAGAAATCTTCTTTGAATCATTCTAAGAAGTTTACAGTTAATCTTCTTCCTTAAAAAATTCCCCTAAGCTCTTGAGGCAAAGGAAATAAGCGGTACAATGGCCTTATATATAATTGTATATAATTGAAAACTTATATGTATTTGTAATCGTGAAAAATTTTGGGCATCATATTTCAACGAAAATATCCATTTTGACCACTTTCGAATGCAATTTAACGATGCTTTTAAGTGACTTCTATATATGAGAACAGAATAAAGGACTCTTTTTCTCAAAACGGTTTATGAAATGTATTTAAAATGGATTCAGAAGAAAACTTTTTTGGTGACATCTGTACGTAAGTACGTACGTACGTATATATGTATCTAGCATAACACAGAAACGAGTAGTCTTAGGACAATGAAATTTTATATATGGGCTTGCTATAACACGTGGTAGTGCAATTCACATTTTGGTAGCAATCGGCCGCACCAAACGTATATAAATATATATCCACTCTGTTTCCCGGCTCTGTGAGCTCAGATTTTTTTTCTTCTCATATGTTGGTAAATTGTGCATTTTTTAACTTTAAAAGGGATTGAGTTACGCTGTTTTTATTTTCCGGTTAATATGCATACAGTAGTTGTAGAATTATAAAAAAATTAAGAGTTATTTAAGTCTTGCTAAGCATAAAGAAGTTACTGTTTGTTTACATTTGAAGCTCGTAGTAGAATAGTGAATTCAGTCAGTTTTTGCATCAACTTCAGTGCCTTTTTGGCAAGTGGGACTAAAGAAGTCCGGTTTTGTCCACTGAAGAGTCCGGTTTTGTTTTCGGTTTTGTCCACCAAAAAAATCTGTCTTCCTGTCCGCTCTCCGTATTGCTTGTTTTTGCGTAGAAACTCTAATTTTAATTCTAAAAACTGTTTTTTCAACTCTTTTTAACTGTGCTAGGTGTTTTTTTTTTTTATGAAGATGTTTTGTGTTTTTATCATTTTTACTTTGCTGAGAAATGAGAAAATTAATTAAATGAAAAATATATATCTAATGAAATTCTAGGAAATATGTTAAAATGAAATGCAGAAAATAATTTGCATAATTTAATAGGCGATACAGTGAAGCAATATGGTGTCCACATCAGATTTTTTAGTTTTAATTTTGATTTATTAAATAATTGTAAATAAAATCCTAAGAGCAGCTTGCGCAGGATATCTTTTTAAGTCCTTATTACATAATTAGATATTTAAAAGCAACATGTGTTTAGGTTTTCCAATGGAGTGTCAAGTATAGCATACATTTTTTTATGTTTTTCAGTCTTCTTTCAGTTTATCATAACAATGTAGTCTTCTTGGTAAGATGGCTTGCAAAACTTTTTTTTTATCTCTTTATCATTAACGTTTTGTATATTAAATTTATTAATTAAATACTATCATGTTCTTCGTACTTACGCCACATAAAGTTCAACTGAATAAGAAAATCACGAAATATTTAAAAACATCATATCTTTAGAGTTTCTGTTGTATAGTCTCGCGCGTTAGAGATAACAATATTTTAATCCGTACTGTATTGCCACTCCTCGCGTTTAAATCGTTGAGTTTGTTAAAAATTCATTAAAGTTTTACCAAATATGAAATGTAAAATTCAGAACTCAAAATTCCAGCTTTTAGATGCATATGTTTGGGTGGAGGACTATGTTATTCAGAATTTGATGACCGCAGTTACCGTCATTTTCTGACAATGCGAGGGACATAGATACAAATATGCAGATTCTTCATTATTTAATTTCTTTATAAATAATATAGGGCGACAATATTTGGTGGCAGCAATTTGAAACGTAATACAGCCGCTTATAGTAGACGACGCAAAATCCCGTTTTGGAACCAATCGTCCATTTGGATTAGTGCTCTTTTGAATCGCAAAGAATTGCAAAGGATCACCGGATTTAAAACATAAAAATCTCAAAATTTTTGAATCAAAAGATTCTCAAAATTTTGAATCAATGCATTACTTTTTAAATATTCTAAGACTGATACTTCTTAAAGTTTATACTAATAGGTAATTATTTTGCATTAATTCTTAATAATTCTTTTATGCGCCCAAGCTATCTATTACTTGAAGAATAAACTCCAAATTTAGCTTCGTCGTCCAAAGGTTTCTGATGTAAATAGCTTAGATTTGTTCTAAAATAAATCAGCAGAAATAAATACTCACATACAAAATCGAATTTCAGTTGAAGTCGATGGTTTTAACTGCTGAATTACTTCTTGAAAAGTATTCAAGAGTCATCAAGAGTTTAGCAGTAATGATCATTTAAGTTGCCATCAAAATTTCATTTCTCACAGAATTCTATCTTCTCTAGAAATTCACCAGAAATATATATTCACCTAGCCTGATTGCCTACTTTGGCAAGGCGAATCATTTTTTATTCTGGAAGCCCTGACATTTGAGATGTAAGAGTCTGAGCTAACTCTGGGTGTCACGGGGTTGCAGATAACTGAAAAGAAGGAGAAAAATAATCAAGTTGAGCCAGAGGGAGAGAAAGAGCAAGAAGCCTCATCCTCATCACAATCATTCGAAATCGATGTTTTTCTTGATTCCCACTGCCAAACCGGCTATTCTTTCCACACCCGAAAGGGGAAGATCCACAAATTGCGACGAATATTTTATGTAATTCTAGTTTTAGAAAATATTTAACACATTAATATTTATGGTAGAAATTCTATCAATCTTCCTGCAAGGATAAATTTCCTGCATGTATCATTCATCGTTTTTAATCCGAATTGAAGATGATTATAGATACTTTGAAATTTCGATTAACGAATTTAATTCGTTTCCGAAAGCTCTTTGTCTACGAAAATATTCGTAAATTGAAACAATTTTCCTGAAGAGAATTAATAAAAATGGTTTACTTCTTTCCTGAACTATTATAGATGATCCTTTGTTTAAGCTTTACAACAGCACTTTGTGCTCAAGTTTATAACCAAAAGCCAACAAAAATGAGTGAATCTTAAACAGAATAGATAAATACAGTATTAAACAGATTAAACAGATGAAAATATAATTGAATTTTACCTTACCTGTACGAAGGAGAGTGGACGGCATATGTCGAAAACATTAAGGAAGATGTTGTAGCTTGAATGCGAAGTGCTTGTGAACATAGCAGGTCTTTAGATACATCTTCTTTTACATTTTTTTGTATTGTAGAGACATTCGGTATTTTTTTAAGCAGGAGTCATGAAAAATGAGCAGTGCTCTTGCCGGGACTCGAACCTCGGACCTCTAGAATGCGTGCCGTGTGTGCTGGCCATTAAACCACGAAGGCATGTTAAGAAGGCGGGAGAAATACCTTACTATATATGAAAATGTTATTTTGCCAAAACGTTTTTATAGAATAGGCGCTTGGGGTTGCTGGACAGGGAAGCTGGTCAGGCTTAAATCAAAACTTGGTTCTTTTAGCCTAGTTACTTGCTATAACCAGACGTTTCCGTACAGTCTCGACCAAGGTGATCTGCGTTTTGTCTGGTGTATCGCCTCTTTTACTAATTACAAAGTTTATTGTGATAAATTTCTCTTTACACATGGACTTGTTCTTGATGCAAAAATTGAAATTTGTACTTATGGGACTATGGATCGGGATATGAGAGGGGGTGTCGGCGGTGCTTTAGGGTCCTGTACACCATGCAGAAATTTATTCTATAAAAGAAGCTTTCCAATGGATTCACTTCCATATGCGAGAATCCTATTTAATTAATATATATTCAGACGCTCTGTTTGCCCTGCTGGAGCTCTCCCGCCCGACTCATAACGATAAGCTTATGAATGAAATCAAATGTTTGTATAGAAAACTTAGAAGAAATTACAGATTATACCAGCACTGGGTTAAAGCTTACTCTGGAGTGTGTGGCAATGAGAGGGCCGATACACTGGCCAAACAGACCGCCCTGAGGAATGGAGTTATTTTTCATGATGTTCAAGAATCAAGGAAAAAGACTATTACCATTATGAAAGAACATTTGTTGAAACAATGGAAGGATAAGGGAGAGACATCTGAGAAAAATATTAATTATTTAAAACGTATATGTATCAAGAAAAAAATTACTATTATGAATAATATGGACCTTAACCAAATAATTACCAATCATCGTAGATTTCCCGCCTATTTAAACAGATTCCACCTCCAGGACAACTGCTTATGCAAAATATGTAATTCATACGGAGACGCAGCTCGCTTTGTCGAGGACTGTATATTAACAGGGAGTGTGAGGGCAAAGTATGGATCATTCCATGTGCAAGATTTGAATAGGAAAAATAGAAAGGCAAGAAGATATGCTAGGGAAATAATAAACATTATCAATATGAATAAGAGGACTATTGGAATGAAGGGCTAGATCTACTTTTATTTTTGTTTTATTTCGAATGGGCTATGTATGTGCTTGAGGTCTGTCACGAGTTTTATTTGATTTTAACAACATAATCATATTTTAATATTTTAAACTCGTTCCTCTGGGTTTGGTCTAATTTTGTTGATTTTTTTTGGGGGGGAAGGTAGCTCTCTGGCTGTCTCTTTTTGGTCGGATTGGCCGGTCCCCCTTTTAGTCATATGGCCGGTTTCTGCCGGCTGGGTAGACTGGGGGCTGCGCCCGTTAATAAAGTAGAATACCTTACTATATATACTCCCACTTTTAAAGGGTATATACTCTCCGTTTAAAAGGTGCCTGAAGATTAGAAGACAAAATCGCCAAATCCTGGTTGTGGAGAATCATCATCCACTACCCTTTTATTGGGCTTCACTGTAGAGACATTAGGTATTTTTTGGAAAGCAGGAGTCATGAAAAATGAGCAATGCCCTCGCCGCGACTCGAACTATGGACCTCTCGAATATGCGCTGAGCGTGCTGACCACTACATCACGAAGGCATGCGAAAACGGCGGGAGAAATACCTTATATACTACCTCCTTTTGAAGGGTGACTGGGGTTTTCGGGACCCAATCGCCCAGTCGTGGTGGTGGAGAATCACCATCCGCCACCCTTTTTACTTCGGGCGCCAGCTGTAGAGGCATTAGGTTATTTCGGAAGCAGGAGTGATGAAAAATGAGCAATGCTCTCATAGGAATCGAACCACGGACCTCTCGAATACGCGCCGGGTATGCTGACCACTACACCACGAAAGCATGCTAAGAAGACGGGAGAAATATCTTATAATACTAAGCATCACTTGGCTCTGCTTGAAGTTCTGTGGACTTTTGTTCACTTATAACGTCATATTTGCTTTGTATTTTGCTAGGAAAGTATAATTATTGTACTTTATGTACATTACCTTACGTCGTTGTTGCGTAAAATGGGTCTTATAACCATGTCCGTAGATGGCAAGTTAGGTGACGTACTTCTTCTGGTTTTAGAACAACTCAAAATTGTCAAGAATAACACGAAACTATGTTGTACAAGTAGTTGCTATAACATTATTGCATTGTCGTTTTTTTGGATTACATTATGTACTAGCCACATCTCACAATAAAGATCTCTAATGAAGTATTTCTTTCAACAACAACCAAAATAAATGAAAAAAATAAAAGTAAGTTTAAAAAATATGTTATGTCAAGCCCTCACTTTTTGACTCCGAATTCCATTTCAACAGTGGCAACAGATGTTGGCTAAAGAGACTATAGTTAGACCGGTTTGAAGTTCACTCGTTCTTTCTTCCAAAGCCATACCGAATCACCATTCCCGTTGACAAGTCCTCATCCTTCTTCAAATAATTATTTATCCTTCGCACCTGCGAATGAGAATGGCAGGTTTATAAAACATAGCCGGACATTTTTTATTCTTATAAAAACCTATAGTTTTCCGCTAGCATAGCGTCTAAATTCAACAAATGATTTTTGCAATGTTTCAAGATTTTCACCCCATGAGAATTTTTTCATCCAAGGGCATGGGGCACCGCCATATCCGCTGACAAGTCCTCGTACGTTTTCATGTGATTATTTATCTTTCACGTCTGTAAACAAGAATGGCAATTATGCGAAAAATAGTCTGAAATTTTTCATTCTTAAAAAGGCTTCTGTTAGCAAGGAGTTCCAATTTAGCAAGTGATTTTTTGCGATGTTTCAAGATTTACATTTTTTTTTTTTCTTTTTGTGAAGATCTAGGATGAAGTCGCGAAAGGGATTGTAACTGGAGTTATGGAGGTTCTTTGTGCTAAATATTTTTTACAATATTTCTGCTACAGTAGTTCTAAGGTTGAATTAAATATGTGTTTCACAGGTAAAATATATTTTAAGTGTATTTTGGTACTATACATGGTCAATGTCATTTTTCTTAATCTTAGGTTATTAAGGCACACCAGAATATTATCCTAATATTATTTCATTCGGGTTATTGCCGCAGCAGGGCAGATAATTATTAGATTATTTATCTTTAAACATCTCACGGGCCGTTTGATACCGTGACAATCTCAGTTTTTAAGCATTTCTGATAATCTCTTCCTTTTGGCTGATTACTCGCTTAAAGTTTTAACAATATTATGCCTAAAGAAGCGTTGTTTTCATCTACACACACATACACGTATCGAGAGCATTTAGGCGAACGTCTATTTGGGCTAAAAATGTTTAAAAACAGCATATCTTTAGAATTTCCGACAGGCAGTCTCACGCGCTGACGGTGTTGTCATTATTTGTTTGAAATTCGGGCATCCAGTTGGATGGCTCTAGGTACCGTTGGTTTTTTCACATTGCAAGAAATGTATATACCTTCATGCAGATTCTTCATTATTTAATTTCTTTAAATATAATACAGGGAGACAATATTTGTTGGCAACAATTTGAAAAGTGATTCAACGCGTTTAAGCATTCGACGCAAAATGCCGTTTCGAGACTAATAGCCCTTCTGGGCTAATGCCCAATTGCTATGCGCTAAAAAAACGCTTTCATGCGCTTTTATTAAAATAAAAACTACTGTCAATCTTATTTCTCATATTCTTCTTTTAGTCTGTAACTTATGTCAGAAAAGACCATAACAGATAGAACAAATTGCTATCCAGAAATTTGTCTTTGAATTATATTCATAAATATCTAGTACTGTGGTACGTAAAGCATAAAACTGAGAAGTTTACTAACTTTTACACTAAATCTCTTCTCATATTTATATACAATTGTTATACAAAAAAGAAAAAAATCATCATTAAAAAAAAGTGAGAGAGAGAGAGAGAGAACCGCATTTGTTTGCCTTTATTTTTCTTTTTTGCACTTATTCTACAGAGAGTCAATCTTGTTTCCAACTGCTTGTTGGGGGATAAGCCTCTTGTGCTTTCGAACGCACTGTATAACCAAACGAAGTTAACTTCCCTGATAGGCGCCAAATTTCGGTTTCTTTTTTCCTACACCTACCAAGCGGCGGATTGAATATTCCCTTCTTTTTTGGTGGATGGGAGATAGAATGCGGTGGAAAGGGTAGGAGAGGGGAGACAGGGGTGTCAAAAAGGCGCTCTTTTGTGTTTTTGTTGCTCGTCTGTGGCACCCTCAGCGATACAGGAAGATAGGAAATGTGACATGATTCGATTGATGTCTGCGTTGTAACGGGAGAAAGTACGAAGCGGGGTGTTTGAGGGAGCAGACAGCAAACGATGGAGTGCATGAAACGATAGAATGGCACTTGTTCGCTCTCATGTGAGAAGAAATTTTTTTATGTGGTTTTGGATCTCTAAATTATATTCTAACTT
Organism: Stegodyphus mimosarum; assembly: GCA_000611955.2. Lineage (NCBI taxonomy): Eukaryota > Metazoa > Arthropoda > Arachnida > Araneae > Eresidae > Stegodyphus > Stegodyphus mimosarum. The sequence continues at coordinate 151,277 of KK114668.1, forward strand.
AACCAAAAAAGCTTAAAAGTATATAAAATTGATGAGAAACTATAATTTTGTTGTTTAATATATCAGTAATAAAGATCGAGTTCAGTTTCCTATGATTTTGCTTTAAATTTAACAAACGGTCTGACTCTTCCTAGCTCAGATTAATTTATTAGGTCCAAATGCGTTTTATCTTAGTTCTAGTCAATCCACTGCGAAGGCAGACTAGAATTAGATTAAAAAATAAATGCAGACAAGTATAAGTTCAGATGCTAACCTGAAACAACACGGACAAGTAAAAGAACCTAATAAATTGACACATCATTATGAATCGTTTTGTAGGCATGGTGGTAGGAAACATGGCTATCATAGCCTTGAAGTTGTGTTAGAATCTTGATGAAAGAAAGCAGGTTTGTAAATAAAAAGTGTTTTCGCCGAATGGAAGAGTTTAAAATATTGCCGAGCATAAAATCTTTTTAAGAAGTTGGTGGTAGAGAAAGAATGATAGGAGACCTTCCGGCCCACTCTTCCTGGTATTCTTCCTCAAAAGTGCAACATAGCTGGGCTCAAGGTCATATAAAGTTAAGCTCTTCTCAAAGCTGGAGCTCAATGATGTCACTTCACTTACAAAGTGGAAAAAACAAAGAAATAGTTACATGTAGCTCTTCAAAGCAGTAGTTGCTTTGCACCGAACTATGAGCCAGTGACGCCACATGGTCATAGATTTTGGTCAGGAAGAGCAAAACTTGTATTATAATATCCTTGGCTAGGACAGCGACGGCGCAATTGCCTTTTGTCTGCGAAAACATTCGAAGACGTAATCTGCTGTAGGCTCATATCAGGAGGATTAGAAGCAATAACATATTATGTGTTACAGTAATTGGTATTAAAATAGTAAAAAGAAGATAGAAAATAATACTTAAAGCATTATTCTGATACAATAAAAATACCACTAAAACCCAGTGAACTAGCAGATTTTCTACTTCCGTAGAACGCTAGAATGATACAAACATTTGGAAAAGTCCTAAAACTTCAACTATATTATTAGCGTTTTATTTAATTTAAAAGAGTTTCTTCTAACAAAAATGTGTAAATTTTTTCCACGCTTGGTTATTGAAACATTGAGCATAAAATAAGCCTGAGAAATAAGAGTAAATTCCCTCGAGTCTTTTTACGATTTAATTTATACTATGCTAGAACAAATAATTTTGAAAAAAGGTTCTTAATTTTAAGTTTATAACTAACTTATCTGAAAGAAAAAATACATCGCCTTTGGCTATTTTATTGAAACTCAGCACTAGATACTCGTACACTATATAAAGTTAAAACAGGCCGATACATCAATGCTAAGTTATCTCGTAATCTTGTTGAAATAGAGCCTACAAAGAAGAAAAATTGGGTACCTTTGATGCCTCAATTTCCAACAAAAAGATCTTTTCTTCAATATACAGGGTTTGAGATAGATTAAAAAGAATGCGACTGAGAGCGAGATGTAAAATACTTGCTCTGATGATTTCTTACAAAATCATAAGAAAAAGCGATAACTTTTAGAATAATTTCTTAAGCATATCGTTCTAGAAATGGAAATTTTTGAAATTAGCAATGATTAGTGTATAACTGTAATTTTTGAAATTAGCAATGATAAATGTAGTTATCGAATAATGATATAAATTACATATCTATACACTTTTTATTTAGTATTAAAGGCAATTATAATAGCTTATATTATCTTCGGAGCAAATTCTCGAGATTCCAGTATTTACATAATTACGTACACGTGTATATGTTAGCAGACTGTTACAGTTTTTATCTATATTGAGGTACTAACATCATGTGGGGCTATTTATTTTTAAGTTTTATAACAACCCTTCTAGAGACATTAGGTATTTTTTTTTTTGAAGCAGGAAAGATGAAAAATGAGCAACGCACTCGCCGGGACTCAAATTACGGACCTCTGGAATACGCACCCAGCGTGCTGACCACTACACCACGAAGGCATGTAAAGAAGGCGGAAGAAATACCTTATATACTCCCCCTTTTGAAGGACGACTGGAGTTTTGGGGACCCAATCGCCAAATCCTGATGGTGGAGAATCATCATCAACCCCTTTTTTGTTGGCGCTCTGTAGATACATTAAGCAGGAAAGATGAAAAATGAGCAACGCCTTCGCCGGGACTCGAACCACGGACTTCTAGAATACACGCAGAGCGTGCTGACCACTACAACACGAAGGCATGCAAAGAAGGCAGGAGAATTACCTTATAGCCTTACTAGATTAATATTTCTCTTTCCTATTAGCCGTTTTAGTCTTTCTTTACTTTTACCTTAGTATTCGAATTCTTGCATTTATTTTGTAAAATATATTTTATACTAATTAACGTTTTCCCTATGATTTAAAATTTCTTCTTTTCGTTAGCTGTCTCCAGGATGTAAATGAGGTACGAATATTTAAGTCAGAGTTCTTGATAGTTTAGATAGAAAGCTTCTGGCAACGAAGCTGACCATGGTACGATTCTCTGAGCTCTGTGAATTACTTATCCAGCCCTAGTCATTTTGCTAACCACAGTCAAATCTCCAGTTGCAGTAATTTTCATACAAGGAACGGTAACGCGCTTGAATGTATTAGTAGAGTTCGAAAATTTTAGTTAATTAAAGAAAGTAGAAATCTACAATTTCTTTTAATGCTTTGAAATTAGGTAATTAATCCAAAGCGGCAATTTGCAAAGAAGTACTATTGATTTCGTTTTGGGATTTCGTGTCAGTTCACTGCAAACATCGATTCACTTTTCAAATTGTTATCACCAAATATTAGCGCCCTGTATTATATTTAAAGAAATTAAATAACGAAGAATCTGTATAAATGTATGTATGTTCCCGTACTGTGATAAAACAATGGTACCTAGAGCCATCCAATTTTCAATAACGTAATCCTTCTGCGAATATGGGCATCTGGAAGCCTAGATTGGAAATTTGGACTTTGTTTGATTATGGATTTCATATTTTCCAAACCTTTAACGAATTTTTGATTAATAAATTCAAGGATTTCAAAGCAATGGCAAGGCTGTACAGGAAAAACATCTTTATTTCCAGCGCGCGAGACTGTGTATCGGAAATTGCAAAGATGTGCTCATTTTAAAATTATTTTGCGATATTGCTCTTGAACTGAATTTTATGGTTTAAGTGCGAAGAACATGATATTTTATAAATAAATGTAACACACAAAACGTTAAAAAATGGCCTTTGGCGTAATGAAAAATCTGAAAGCTTTCGAATTTTTGTTATTTATTATTATTATTTTTTTGTTGTTATTTTAGGTTATAGTCAACAAATTATTTAACATTTTCTGTTACTTTTATTCTTTGGAAATAATTTTCTTGTTTTTTTACTTGCTTGGAACTTATATTCTTCTTTTCTAACTTTGTCAGTATTTTCTAATTTTACCGTACTCTCTGTGAAAAGTGTATATTTATTTCAACATGTTTTAACATGTGATCGAAGCTAAAATTAGTTTTTTACTATTAATACTTACTTTGTAAAAAAGCATATTTGTTTCAAGTTCCTTCATACCTTCCTGAGAAGGCATGCTTTTATGTTTGATTTTATTCTTTATTATTTCGTTATTACATCATTTTCTGGTAGAAATATCATTTTGGCGTCTTTTTTTCCTTGCACCATCTATATGCGTGTAGATTCTCGAGACTAGAAAGTTTGGAAACATTTAGCTGTAACATTATCACAAGTATTTTAAATCTTATGATTAAAGTGACATCTCTTTCGTCTCCAAATCATCTTATTTCTTATATATCTCACCTTCGGACTCCCATGTTGTCTCTTCTTATCAAAATGGTTCTATGGGAGCAATACTTTCAGGCAATAAAGCTATCCAATCAAGTGCGTTATGAAGTACAGTTTATTGCAGCTATCGAAACAGGTGTTGTGCCAATGCTTTCAGGAATAACAGGAGCGCTGAAGCAGGTGCGTGTAGACGGCTTCTGGTGGATGCTACTTCGAAGGTGATAATACTTTCTATATTTCAAATAGCACTCTGCCCTTCAAATATTTTTCGAGGCTTTCCTTTGAACACTTCATACTGAACTCTAAGTGGTTAGTAAGTAAAATTGGTAAGCAATAATAAAAGCCTGCAGCAATCTAAAAGGAAGTTTGATAAATCAAATATTACCAATTGAGATTTAATAACAGCTTGCATTAAGAAAATAGAGCTTTGTATAGAAAAATGAACGAGCGCAAATAAAATATCACAGACATTATTTGTATATAAGAGATAAATACACTCTTGTGCAACATGAATTTTTAAGTTGTGTCTGTTTTTACGAAAGGTATTCCAAAGAAAGGTACTAATTATGCTGCCGAAGAATACTGCAAATATTCAGATTCGAATACGTAAGCTTAAATGTGCGTGTCTGGGGAGCTATGATTATGGAGGATATATAAGCACACGAGGGGTTTTCAGCCATTTGTGTGCTCGTACTCCTTCATGACATTCGCTGTGTTTCTCGTAGAGTAAATGTTGCGAGGCATCGGGGAAAATGAGCAGCCATGATCATATGGATAACAGAATGAGATGGAGAATTGTCAGTATTGGAGGCAGGTCAATTACAATAGCTACAGAAGTCAATGTAACGCCCAGTGTCATCTGCAGTTTGCTGAAATTGTTTCAAGACTCTGGAGCCAAACCGAGAAGAGCTGGAAAAGGTCGACCAAGGTCTACAACGACGAATAAGTTATTTTGCACTTTCACTGCGGCGACACTGGACTGCTACAGCTTCATACCTCTGATATAAGCTGTTTGCTGCCACTGGAATCCTAGTTTCACGGTCTGTACTTGCTTAAAGGCTTCGCGAGATAGGGCTGTTTAAAGGATGACCCCGTGCTTGCGTCTCTCTCACTACAGTACACAAAAGAACGTGCTGTCTTTATCATGGTGCAAGCAACATGTGCTTTGGATCAGACTTCAGTGGAGACCATCTTTTTACAGACTCACGATTCAGATTGGTTGCTGATTCTAGGCGTACCTGTATCTGGAGATAGCCTGGAACACAATACCATATTCCTCCCTCATCAGGGAAAAGGATCATTTCGGTATTGGAGATGCAATGGTTTGGACAGGCATTACGTTAGACGGTCGCGTACCCCCTGCATGTGTTTTACAAAGGCTTTCTGATTGCTATGAAGAATAAAGAGGAGATCGTAGCGTCCTATGTTCAACTTTTAAAGGACACAGCTGATCTGAGTTCCTGTCAATGAACGACAACGATCGTCCACATAAGATTCAGTTGGTTGAAAGTTACTTGGTCAAAGAAGATATTATATGCGCATGGATCGGCTAGCCAGATCTCCTGATAATAATCCTATAGAGCATATCTGGGACGCTCTTGCGAGGTCAATTTCTTCTCGCCATTCTTCTCTGAGAACCAACCAAGAGGTGAAAACTCCCTTGCTGCATGAGCGGGATCATTTACCGCAAGACTCATCTGCTTCCTGTCATGTATGTATTATCGCCAATGAAAATTATTATGAACTATATAAGCATGTATTATGTAACAGGCTCAATGTATTATGAACTACGTAAGCATGTATTATGAAAGATATATGTATTATGAACTACTTGTATATAAGCATGCACTATGAACTATGTCTGTCATGAACTATGTAACTATGTAAGAATATATTATGAACTATGTAACTATGTAAGCATACATTATGAGCTGTGCAAGCGTGTGTATATGATACAGGATCAATGTATGCCCTTATAGGGCCCATGAGGTGTTGCCCTGGATCCTTGCGGAGCCTGGACTAGACCCGAATAGTCTAAGTAAGCCGCACAGGTGTTCATACTCTGCTCTTAACTGTCAACTGTCAACTGTTCAGTATGCCGTCACGCTGTAGAGTCATTAGGATATTTTTTGGAAGCATTAGAGACTAAAAATGAGCAACGCTTTCGCCGGGAATCGAGCCACGGACCTCTCGGTTACGCATCGAGCGTGCTGACCACTACACCACGAAGACATGCGAAGAAGACGGGAAAAATACCTTATAACGCTACACGACCTTTTTGGCTGTGGGAGGAGACCATACCCCATATTAAACTCACTTTCGTTTCGATATCCCAAGATGGATTTGGGTCATTCCTGTACTATGGGCGTTGCTGATAATCATGCATACATAAAATGACTTCTTAATGGTACATCTCTTTCTCTGTTATAAATGTATATTCATACCAGATTTCATTAAAATTTGGTCATTAGTTTTCAGAAACTCGACATAAAGTGAAAATTCTCTTCATTTTGCTCACGTGTGTATTTAAGCGCAGCGTTAGGAAAAGTGATCCCATTGCAGCAGTTACAACAAATATTTACGGAGACTTTCGACTAAAAATCAAGCATAAAAATGAAGAAAATAATCAGTATGAAATTAAATCCAGTATGGCCTTACAGAATGTCATTATGGTGAAAAGTTAATCAAGCGACCTTAATAAAAATACGTAATGGATTTTTACATGAAATTTGCAACAGATAGCAATAAAATATCTGTAGGAAAATTCAAAGAAATTAGTTTAAGTAAAACATTTCTGAACCTAAACAATCGCACTTTTATGACAGGCACAGAAGAAGCTTAATAATAAAAGAATCAAAGAACTTTTAAATAGAATCGGATAAATTATTTTTTTTTTTAATTTGAAAATTCGTTTTTCGTCATGAGTTTGAGCTTTTTTATTTTAGAATGAAAGGGTGCTGCATCAAAGCAAATCAGAAAACAAGAAAGCAGTAGGCTTTTTGTGGTTGCAATCCGGAACAGAAAATTGGTTAGAAGACGGTGGGAGCCAAAGTAAATAATGACGTTCTATAGGGGAGGAAATCCCAGCTCAATTTGCTTCCAATTTGGTACCGAACTGGGCGACAAATTGGCAAAGCGATTGTACGACATGCTTTGCCGGTCCTACTTTTATTTGCCCCTTTTTTCCCTCTACGACGGATGTTTTTTCACTCATTCAAGAGTTCTAGTGCAAAAAACAAATATTTGTGGTTTCTGTTTACTGATTGGCAAACTTTTGACTAACCTTTGAGATATGCTACTGTAAAATGCTAAGCATTTAACGCAAAACAATGTTTCTTTTGCAGTTTAACAAACTACATTAAATTTTTGCTAGTCACACATCGAAGAAATGTTACTGTTTTCATTTAGCAGTTTCTTTCAGATACAGATTCAGATGAGAAGTTGTTCCGAAACAAAGAAGCTTAAGATCTTTTATTATCTTTCTCATTACAAAAGTGATCCATCAGTATAGTGAAACGAATAATTTACAGAGTAATTTTATTTATATTGTTACGAATTTCGTATTTATTTAGAATTGCAATTAAAATTGCTTTATTTTCCCATACAAGGCAGACGATTTTTGAAGAGAAAGCTACGTCGGAAAAGTAAAAATAAAAGAGCGTGTGCATTTAATATTTAAAAAATAAGTATCTCGTAATTACTGTTGCCATCCACAAATACCGAGGACAATCGAGGTTTCACCAGAATATTCTAGTAAATAATTATAAAGCTTATAAAAGCCGAATTAAAACACCTCATCTCAGTTGTAGCTGTTTTAAGCGAACTGTTTGTTTACTTCATGCTGTTTTGATTGTAGCGATTTCGCTGTGAGATTGGATTAACTTTATCTGTTTTTGAATTGAGCTTTGCTTAACGTTTGAGATATTGTGATATTGTAGGAATATCTTTGAAGAAATATTTCAGCATTTTGATTTATTTCGTGTGGAGGAATAAATTTTTGTTAACTTCTTTTAATGACTTGTGCATTCAATCCATAACGAACACGTACGCACGCAAGAGTATTTTTAACAAGAATTTTATAACGTATCTTATTTTAAAGTACCAATATATTGAATAAAATAAGCGTCTAACAAAGAATAATTATGGTTATTGAAAAACTTTTAACCATACGTTTTGCTTACACTACTACCTACCTTAAGAAATAAAATCTAATAGAAAAAAATTACAATGACATTTACATTACCGTTTAAGTTTCTCTATTCTATAATTTTATTCAAATATTAATGCACCTTTTCTAATGGTAATATAAGTCTTAATATTTAATACGCACCAATTTTCATGGAACGAAATATAAAAGTGTAGCTGGAGCGTTTAAAACAAAAATTATTTATTTTGAGTTGAGTTTTAAATTCATTTAACAGAGAAAATTTGCAAGGTTGTAACTGAGGTTTGAGTGCTATAACCCTACTAGAAACTAGCAAGTTATCGCTACGTCTTGAAATACTAATATGACAAAGACTTGCAAAGGTTCAAATGTTTAAACAACCTTTTTATCAAACTGAACAAAAAAGGCACGACTTGTGCTATAAACGAACCTCCAATTGAGCGATGCAATTTAATCAATAACAGGTACGTACATTTAAACGTGAATAAAAGTAGTCTAAGGCTGCACAGGCAATAAAATAAGCTAAAAGATGATTTAAATAAACTTTACCGATGTGTAAGTTTAAAACAATTGGCTGCGAGAGAATGCAAAAGCCGAGATAATAACTTTTAGGTAGAGTAGCAAAAATCTTACAAAGCTATCCGAGTGTCAGAAGCTTTCTTTCTCTCAGATCGCGAATCCTCAATTTAAATACAACAAAAGCTAATTTTCATTCTGAAGAGGAATACGGAAAGGAGAAGTTAAAGTAAAGATCAAAATTATCAAAACTGGTTTATTAACATAAGAATCTTACAAATTTATTATTACAAATTGCCAATAGTGCGTATTATTTAAGGAGAAAATTGCAAATATCTAAACGAAATTTTATAATTTTTAAATATAATTTTATAAATTATAAAATTATAATTTTATACTTTTATAAAATAAAAGAATTAACAATATTCCTTTTGAAGTGTTTAAACTATAATTTAATGTTTTTCAAAGATGCTAAAATACTTTTTATAGTTCCTTTCACCTGGAAATGACATTACGTCAAAGTAAAATTTTAGTTATTAAATTTTTGTAGGTTTTTCTTTCCTTTGGTGATAAATAGCCTAGAGACTTTTATAGCAGAAGCGAAGCCGTTGGATTGAGTCAAATTAAGACTAAGTTCTGAATTTAGAACTAACTACAATTAAAGCATCCTGAAATAATACCCTACACCTCCTTACGCTTTATCGTTTTAAAAGTCATACGTTTCTTCAGTTATCGTGAGAAAAATTTTAAACCGTATTTCCTTTCTTTTTCCTTTTCTTCCCAAAGTGATTTTTAGTTCAAAGGGGCTTTGTCCCTGAAGGACTATTGTTTTTGTTTTGCGATTTTGCGTTGAATCACTATAAACGGCTTATCACTTTTAAAATTGTTGCCACCAAAAGTTATCGCCTTGTATTATATTTAAAGAAGTTAAATAATGAAGAATATGCATAAATGTATGTATATTTCTCCAAATGTGATAAAACAGCGGTACCTAGAGCCATCCAATTTTGAATAACGTACGTTTCCACCCGAATATGCGCATATGGAAGCCAAAATTTGGAATTTGGTTTATTATCTATTTCATATTTTGTAAAACTTTAACATGTAGAGACATTAGGTTATTTCGAAGCAGGAGACATGAGCAACGCCTTCGCCGGGAATCGAACCACGGGCCTCTCGGTTACGCGTCGAGCATGCAGACCACTACACCACGAAGGTACGCGAAGAAGGTGGGAGAAATACCTTATAAATATTTTGTAAATTTTTGATGAATAAACTCAACGATTTAAAAGCGAGCAACGGCAACAGCCTACGGGGAAAAAAATCTTTTTATCTCCAACGCGCGGAACTGTGTAACGGAAATTCTAAAGATATGCTTATTTTAAATTATTTTGCGATATTGCTGTTGAATTGAATTTTATGCTTTAAGTGCGAAGAACGTGATATTTAATAAATAAAGGTAACACACAAAAGGTTAAAAAACGCCCCTTTGGATGTAATTTAAAATCTGAAACCTTTCAGGTTTTTTTTCTTCTTTTTTTCTATGAATGCAAGTAGTACTAGAATAAGTCCTTCGTAAAAGCTATTTGCTGTAAGGAAGAAAAATATCAGACAGGTTTACATATATAAATATAAAATAAGCAGAACTATCTATATGTTTATCATAAATAATGATAACTTTAAATACGGGCAATTTAAGCAGAGCACCATTACTTCCCTTTTATATCAGCTCGAAGAGATATATTTGATTTATACTGTGAAATTTTACGTTTGAGAGAAACATTTGAAAAGCTACAACTGATATTCAAAGAATTCGCAATTCCCATTTTCTTGCTTTAGATTACGAAAGCGTCACGTGTGACTTCTTTTCAAGTTTTGCGTTTTGGGAACAACAAGACGCAAGTGACAAATAAGACAAATGCAAAATCACTACTTCGAGTGCTTGTTTCAGACCTAAAATTGCTCCGTGACACGTCAATAAACTTTGCCTTTCTCTTCGTATTAAAAAAAAGTATATTTTGAACATGTCTATAGGAAGGATTCTGTGTTGAATCTTTGCAATCAAGCAAAAAATTGTAAAATTGTGAAGTGCAAGGAAACAAAGAAAACTCTCCCTCAGTGCTTCTCCAATCTCATGTTTTTCTGATTTTCGTTTTTCCTTGTGGCATCGATTTAGCGTTCTCTGAATATAGAGTATTTGCTTCTTGTATTCGCCACTCGTAGGTGGGAAAGTCGTTATCGTTGTTCCGTTTTCTCTATGTCCTGATTGCGATTCAGAACTCAAATCCCTTGGCTTTGTTTTTTTCTGTCTTGTCTTCCGGAATAGGTTCAAATACCACACATCACTGGAAGAATAATGTCTGAATGATCTGCGAATACGCAATGCTGATGTTTACGCGTCAAAAGAAGCATATTGTGTTTAAATTAGGCTGTCTTTCTTTAATTTGAGTTCCTGCTTTTCTTCTTGAAAATTTGTTGTTGGGGGGTATGCCACTGCTAATCTATTTTTCACCATTAATCGCCTGTAGTAAGTAATTAGTAAATAGAGTTGTGTCCTCAATAATCCACTTTCGTATCCTAATCGCGGTGCCAAAGCGATAGTTCAGTTTAGTTTAACAAAACGTATCTCATCAAATCAAATCAGTTTAACAAACCTTATTTCACACACACAAAAAAAACTTTTATTTATTTGACTTCTATTTTCAAATTTTAGCTTTAATGATATGTTATCAATCAAATTATTCAACTGAAAAATCATTTTTCAACAACTAATGACCTCTCTTTTACAACAAATCGGTTACGTGAAATGGTCGAACCAAATCTAGCGAGTTGGGCAAAAAAATCAGAAATTTCATTAAACATTTCATACATTTCATTTAAAAGATATTTTTCTCTATATCTGAGAATAAAAGCTATAAAATTCTGAGAGTTTAGTTTTTGAGATACGTGCAAAAAATGATTATTACATTATGTTTTGAAAAATCTGCACCAAAATTTGAAAAAAAAACCCTCTTCATTACATTATATTAGCTTCTACAATAAGTGTCTGTGCCAAATGTGAACTCCATAGCTTATCGTGAAACAATATAAAAATAGATAGACAGAACTTTAGACGACAGGAATAATAACCATGAGCGATTTAAATAAAAGCTCACAAAGCAGCGCTAATTTTTAAAAAAAATTCAAGAATGTTACATTTTTATTCTTTTTATCATTCTCGTTTTAAAAGAGGTGGAGAAGTTTCCTTCCTGATGTTTGAAAATTTATAATCTTTAACACAGACTCATTTTTGGATGTTAGAACCTTAAATTCTTATAATAAATTAAGAAAATCAACTCTTGAAATGAAATTAAGAATCAAATAAGATTGAGAAGTTCACCCCTTAAAATGAAATACTAAGAAATATGCAAAATAAAACTTACGAAGTGGAAAAAATTAAAAATGAGGCAGTAGATTTCATTATGGCGAAGGAACGTTATAACCTTGAAACTACGTTTCCAAGTAACGTTGAAGAAAGCCATACTGTTTCATTGCAATGTGAATCTTAAAAAACGTAGAAAATAGTACAATTAATTTTTTTTGTTATCATTCTTGTTTTAAAAAAGAGAAAAAGGTATATTTTCTATTCTGTGAAAGGTTGAAAATTTTGTAACTAATACATTTTAGATGTTGAAATTTTAAAATCATAAACGCCAAACAATCGAAAAAATTGAGCGATTTTCCAAAATTTGCCAAAAAATCAGAAATGAGATTAAAACTTTTATATCAATTTCATTTAAAAGATTTTTTCACCGTCTACCCGCTGAGGCAAATAGATGTTTGCAAAAAATTCGTTTAAATATTAAATTTAAAAAATTAAGTCAATTTTGAAGCAATTGCTTCCTACATTGTGTTTCCATCCACAAACAATATATGTACATAATTTAATCTCAATAGCTAATCAGGAAGTAATTTAAAAATAGATGGCGCACTTCTCACTATAGTGACAAACACCATAAGTGAACTAATTAAAAGTTTACAAGATAATTTTCTTTTATTTACTAAATTATTTTGATTAAGAATTAGATATTATTTTTAAGATAAAAATTAGTAAGACTAAAAACATATTTTAAATGGCAAGATCTTTTACCATGTGAAAGGAATTATAATTACCATCTTTGAAAAACATTAAATCATAGTTTAAACGCTTCAAAAGGAATATGGTTAATTCTTTTATTTTATAAAAGTATATTTTTAAAAAAATTATAAAATGTCATACGGATATTTGCGATTTTCTCCTTAAATAATACGCACTAATCCTTAATTAAAGTTTTAATTAATGTTATTTAATTTTAACTAAAATTTTACTCTTTAGTCTGTAAGGTATAAATTACTACACGAACTGAAGAAGTCCTCGTTGACATCACACTAGAAGTTCCATCTCAATTACACTACATTTTTCTAATCAATTTGAATCTTAGTCTATAGAGATTAAGCTTCAGCTTTTCATTACCAAAAATGGTCACTGTCAAAGATTAGCACAAGGGCAACATCGACACTTTTAAAACAACATTTCTAAAGTTATGAGTTCTTATCTGAAACAAGAACTAATATTTAAGTGTAATCTGCAACCAGTACTGGGTGGTAAAATAAAATTTGCATAGGACTTCCAGGTTGGATGAACTAATAGGCCCAAAGGTAAACCAAGAAAGCTTAGGTCCAAAATTTATTTATTATTAAACTAACGTATTTATCATAGGATAATCTATAAATAATTATACTATAAAAAATCTGTCTTTCTAAGCAATAAAAGCCCTGTCATGCTCTCAACAGCCGAAGCATGCGACAAATTTCACATTTTTCTTCCAGAAAAGCATACATAAAAAGTGTGACATACCATCTAAAGAGGAAAACACAGCGATTAGATATTAAAAAATGAGATTTGTGTCTTCTATCGTAATCTTACTTATATGAAATTCCCACTGTTCAGTGCAATACACCCTCGTCAAAAACACAGGGTGTTTATAAAGCTCCGGACCCATTTTGATGTTTAATAACTCATAAAATAATAAAGATAGATTAAAATTAATAACATAAATGGTTAGATAGACTCAAAAAGTTGCATGACCCTTGTCAATGAACTTCCACGTGTGCCCCCTTCGTCGCACGGAGAATATCAAGTCGATATTCAATTTCACGCCAGGTACCGGCAAGCATATCGACATCCACAGAGGCTACTGCGGTTGTAATTCTGGCTTTTAGGTCATCAATGTTCGACACTCTCGTCCTGTAAACGTTGTTCTTTAGAAATCCCCAAAGGAAAAAGTCCAGGTGGTCCAGGTATATCAGGTGATCTGGGTGGCCAAGGAATTGGACCTCCTCGCCCAATCCATCTTCCTGTAAAATGGTCATTCAAAGAACTGCGAACGATGGTACCCCAATGAGATGGTGCACCATCTTATTGCAAAAAGACATGTGGCTGAAGCTCTTCTAGTTATAGAAATACGAAGTTTTCCAACATGTCTAAGTATACGACTGATGAGACCGTTTTTTCTGTAAAAAAGAGAGACCCAATGACTCGGTCGTGTATTAAGTCCACACCACACATTAACCTTTGAGGAATCCCTTTGTGCCTCACGGTATTCATGGGGATTTTTAGATCCCCATATACGCACATTATGGCGATTAACAAACAAAAGAGAGAAAAATGTAATTAATAAGCAGGCGATATTTAGAAACGTACACATATTTAGACTGGAAAATGAAATTATCTGAAAGTAACCACACGCGCAGACGATATTTACAAAAGTAAAGATATTCAAACCTGAAAAGGAAAATATATAAGTTATTCCATCAATAAATGCCATAAGTTTGTTTATATCTTCATTGTTTTATGAGTTATTAAACATCAAAATAAGTCCAGGATTTTATAAACACCGCATACTTGAGAATTCTACCTAAACTATTTTTTTAGTTTTTGCTTTTTAATGTTCATCCTATGATCTCCGATTACTTGGCGAAAGGAAAAACTTTGGACTTTCAATAATCTCTCCTTTTTTTCCTAAATTTGGGGCACAAAAATCACTACGATATACGTATAACAAAGAAAAGTAAACTTTTATAAAGAACTTTTTACTTTCATATGCATATATATTAACTTGTCCACACATGCAATCTTTCTTTTCTGTTAAAGCCGGTGTAAATCCTTTATTTTCTTAAACGATTTATGCTGAGCACACAGACTGCTTTCAATGGCCTTCTTAATCTGATTGCCAGACTTTCAGTCTATAGCATTATCCTCGAAATCTCAACATAACTCACGTATTTATGGTATTGCTTTCTTCTCTTGCTTTGAAAAGTTAAGAGAGCATTTTTCGGCTTAAGGGCCATCAAAGTTATGTGAGAGACAAGCTTCTCCCGAGAGGAGAGGAAATGGTTACTTTAAGGGAAAAAAGAGAGAGGAAACACCCGCTTCCGTCTTAAGTCTCCGGTGACGACTCTTTCTGTCGAAGGACAATCGCCAAAATTTTTTGAAACCGAGAAAATAGTGTCTCTACTTGCCGACATCTACTAACTCTCAGGCTAGATCGGAATCAGAAAGACTTGAAGAACTGATGTTTTATTTTTGAATTTTGTTTCCCACTATCATATTATTTCGATTTATCGAAGAGTTTTTAAAATAGGCGATGGTCTAGAGAAATGGATTTCTGCATCAGGAAGATGTTAAAAATATAGGGTAAAGAACTCCAAGCAGATCGTTCTCATCAGACATTAAATATAAAAAGATGACTTTTGTCGTGTCTTTAACTCTAGCAGTTTGTCATTGTTGCTGCGTAAGCTAAAATTCGAAAGAGCAGTTAAAATATCTTTTGATCTTAGACAAACATTACCGGATCGTAGACATCTTTTGAGTCTCGCTTTACTGCAGAAATGGTAAATATACATATATACAGATCGCATAAAACAGAACAAGTGCGTCTTCCTGAACTCTTTCGTCATAAATCTTTACTTTGTAATGAACTTGTATAATAATGACATTGTTGCGTGCGTACGGATTCGTAATGGAATGAATGCACAAGTCGTTAAAAAGCGAATAAAATTTATTCTTTTCGCAAGAAATAAAACAAAATGCTGAAATATTTCCTCAGAGATATTCGTAAAATATCACAATATCTCAAACGTTAAACAGAACTCAATTCAAAACAGAGAAATTAATTCTATCTCACAACGAATTAGCTGTAATCAATAACAGCATTAAGTAAACAACAGTTCGATTAAAACAGCTACAACTGAGCTGAGGTGTTTTAATTCAGCTTTTATAGGCTTTTTAATTATTCACTAGAATGTTCTGGTAAAACGTATTTTCTCGATTTTTCTGGATTTTTGTGGATGGCAACAGCAATTACGAGATATTTATTTATTAAATATTAAACGCACGCGCTCTTTTATTTTTACTTTTCCGACGTAGCTTTCTCTTCAAAAATCGTCTGCGTTGCACGGGAGAATAAAACAATTTTAATTAGAATTCTAAATAAATAGTGAAATAAATACGAAATCCGTAACACTATGATGTAATAAACTCATCTGTCTATTGTTCGAAGCTTCTGTATATGCAGGTCTATCAAGTAAATATGAAATTCGAGCCCAAAAACGTAATGTGATATTTATGCTTGCAGCAATTTTATATGAAACTGATTTATTTAACCCTGAAATGCATGTAGTTGCCACCCGGCAACATACTTTTATTTAGTCACTTAAATAAAATCAAAACACAAATTTGAGCTTATCGCATAATGTAACCAGTTAGATACATACTGTTTGCGTATATAGATTTAAAAGTTTCAGTGTATTGGCACCACTAACTATTTGTGCTATTTGCACTAAATTATTTGTGCTACTCTGCGAATTGAACCAAGATAAGAATATTTAGAGTTGTGTAACTTTCATGATTGTGAGTTGATGTGCAGGGTGTGGAATCATTTGGTTTTATGAATTTTTGGTTCTGTGTTTGTCGTTATTTTGATGTATTCACAGTTTTAAAATCGTTTGAACAAGTTTATAAGGCATGTATTATATCATAAAATCGTTATGACACACTTGTTTATCTTATTTTTTTTTGTAAAAGTTAATAATATTTTTTCAAAAATTAGAATAAAAACTTAGTTTGGAATTTTTAGTATTTTTCCTATCTTATTTGATGTCAAGTGTAATGCATTTTTGACTTTAAAAATAAAAATAAAAATTCATGCATTTAACAGCTAATTTCTTCAGTGAAGTGAGGAATTGTTTTTTTCTTTCATGTGCTGCGATATATGGCCCATTTATCTGAAAATTGATATGACTATTGGAAATGTTTCATGGAAAAGATTTGATATTTCAACACGACAGTTCATGCTTGTATCTGAAAGTTCGGGCGATACTGACTGAAAGCCAAATATTTATAATCCCGGCAAGCTGTTCGTTTATGAATGAGGATGTATAAGATATTTTATCTCTTCTTTCCACATGCCTTCGTGGTGTAATTCATGGCGACGCTGCCTTGTTTATTCAAGAGATAACGTATTTAGAAGCACACCTACTCCAAATTTTATACTCCCTATAAAAAAATAAAAGGTTGTCTCAAGTATGACAAAAATTGACTAAGCTGTTTAATTTCAAAATTTGCCAATTTTGACGTCATTTTCTATTTGCATTGGGGAGTCAGTTAATAAATAAATTGGGATATTTCGAGTTTTGCAGTATTCTGTGAATAAAATGTTAATAAATTAAATTATTTAATAAATTAAATTTATTGCTTCCTTGTACGAAGTAAGGAAGATTGTAATCACGAAAAATTCCGGGTACCATATTTCAAAGAAAACATCCATTTTGGCCCCTATCGAATGCAATTCAACGATGCTTTTGAATGACATCTATACGTAAGGACAGAATAAAGGACTCTGTTTCCCCAAACGAATTATCGACCTGATTTAAAATGGATTCAGAGGAGATTTTTACATGGTGTCTGTACGTACGTATGTATGTATGTATCTCGCATAACTCAAAACGAGTGCTCAGAAGGTTGAAATTTTGCATACAGGACTGCTATAACATGTAGATGGGCACCTCACGTTTTCGTTGTAATCGGCCTCACCAAACGCATGTATATGTACACCAAAAGTATATATATATATACCAAAAGTGTATACATATATACTTTTGGCCTTTACTCAAATGGGATAACTTAATAACTCAAATGGGATGACTTAACAGAGAGGGAATATAAATACCCATTCTGTTA
The DNA here is from genome assembly GCA_000611955.2 of Stegodyphus mimosarum. Lineage (NCBI taxonomy): Eukaryota > Metazoa > Arthropoda > Arachnida > Araneae > Eresidae > Stegodyphus > Stegodyphus mimosarum. The sequence continues at coordinate 168,988 of KK114668.1, forward strand.
CTCGGCTCAGTGAGCTCAGTTTTTTTTATTCTTATATGATGGTAAATTGCGCATTTTTTGCTTATGTTGACTGAATTAAAAAATAGATTGAACTATGTTTTTCTTATCTTCCGGTTAAAGCCTTTATGCCATTTAGCATGCAATTGTAGAATTATCAACATTTAAACGTTGTTTAAGTGAGATAAGCCTAAATATTTTTACCATAGCAGCCCTATTTGTTTACATTTGAGTAATGATAGAATAGTGGGTTTGTTGCCAAGCTAGAAAAACTAATCTTCGTAACAACAAAGATAACGCCTTTTATCATTGCCAATTAAATCATGCTTTATCCATTCTGGAATTTATTTGAGGAAATAAGTGCTTAAGATTTACGTCTTAATTCTTAATATAGGTATTTTGAGTTTTTATGTATGTTCGCTTTTTGCCTGGTCACGAAGTTAGAACTGAATTAACTGAATGAGAAATACTGAATCGTTTACGAAAAACAATTTTTTTTGCTTAATTTGTTTTATACATCGTTTTAGTTTTATTATAGTATTTGAATAGAACATGTGGGAACGATTAGATAATTCTTCGGCGGGCATAATTTTTGTGCATTCTGAGTTATAAAGTGAATGAGATGTAACGCCGTTAAGTGAACCTAGCGCCAGAGTGTCGCTATAGTAAACAAATATAGTGAATTTTAAAGAGTGCATTTATTTTTTTGGGGGTTTATGCGCTATCGACGAAATAAATTAAATTCAATTCAATATGTTTAAATGAAATGCAAAACAAAATGGGTATAATTTAATATTCCATACAAGGAAGTCATGGGGTGTGTACATGATATTTTTTTATTTTGTTAAAATAGCACTTTCTTCTTTCTCGGTTAAATTCTTATACTTTCAAATATCGAATTGCTCAAATTCTTAAAATAAAAATTCAATTCTTGAAACAAAAATAATAAAAAAAAAAGAAAAAAAAATGTTAAAAGTTTCAGATTTTAAATTACGTCTAAAGGGGCGTTTTTAACGTTTCGTGTGTTACCTTTATTTATTAAATACCATGTTCTTCGTATTTAAACCACAAAATTCAGTTCGACGGCAATATCGCAAAATAATTTCAAAATGGGTATATCTTTAGAATTTCTGATACACAGTTCCGCGAGCTTTAGATAAAAAGGTTTCTTTTTTTCCCATGAGAGTGTTGCCATTGCTCGCTTTTAAATCGTTTCAATTTGTTCATAAAAAATTCTTTAAAGTTTTACAAAATATGAAATAGATAATGGAAACAAATTCCAAATTCGGGCTTCCAAATGCGCATATTCGGGTGGAAACTTACGTTATTCAAAATTGGATGGCTATAGGTACCTTTGTTTTATCACATTTGGAGAAATGTACATACATTTTTCAGATTCTTCATTATTTAATTTCTTTAAATATAATAAAGAGCTCTAATATTTGGTGGCAAGTTTGAAAAGCGATTCAGACTTTTAATGTTTCCGACGCAAAAAGAAAACAATAGTCATTCAGGGACAAAACCCGTTTGGACTAAAAAAAAAAAAAAAAA
>KK114668.1:174338-192233 GCA_000611955.2 Stegodyphus mimosarum
GCAGGAATCTCAGCCCTTCTATCTTCGCACATGTCTTTAGGGCCATGCGAAGAATACAATATCGAGAGAAGATTAAAAGAGCAGACTTGGCCTCAGGCACAGATGATCTCGAGTATGCGCTGGCTTCGGCAACCGTTCTTCTCTGCACCCGGTTCAATGGAAATCGAAGAAACCAGCGGCGGTGGTTTGACAAAACGGCCTATCTACCGGTTCATAGACTTTGACCAGAATACACCATCTCCCTATTTTATTCCTTTCTGGAATTTTTTTGCCTTGTTCTCTTCACCCGCCTGTCTCAAAAGGACATGGTGTCCGGGATTTTTTTTCCTTTTCTATTTTCCCACTGCCCCGGAGCTGTCCTCCCCACCCTGCGTCCGTCTGTCCGCCTCATATCCTGATGCACTTCCTGGAAACGCGTTCCCGTCTTATGTGTACTACTTTCGGTGATGCTCCTCCCGTTCTTTTCACTCTTTTCCTGCCTCCGAGAATCCTTCTTTTTTTCTTGCTCTTGCGCCTCCTCTTTCTTTCACTCTTTCTTTTCCTCGTACCTTCAATCCAGACATGGCTCTCTTCTACCTCCCTCCCTAGCTTTTTTTGGTGGATACGCGGTTTTTGAGTGGGATTTGTAGCAAACCGCGTAAGCTAACATCGCGATTCCCTTTCTCTGAACAGCTGTCTTTCGACATCTCACATAGGGTGAAGATAACATGGGTTCTTTAGTGCTATAATGGCTTACAGAGGATAAATCTCTTGAAACCAAAATTTAATATCATCTGTTTTGATTCAATATCGGTATTTCATGTCGATTTCATAAAGTAGTGTACATGCATCTATTCTGTACCTTTTCCTCACAAGAAAAAGTAAAGTACATCGATACTTTGTTGATAAGCTATTATCCCGAATCTACGACATTTTGCACAAAAAAAAAAGAGAATGCTAGCTTTTAAACCCAAAGGTCTTGTATTAAAATAATCGAGATTCTCGGGTGAAATGTGAGATTCCAATTTAGCAGTTTCTGAAAGTAATTAAATTGTGAATATATAGCATTCTGGTGAACATATGGTAACAGGAATGACCTTTAAGAAATCATTAGTTTCAATAATCGAATGTTAGATTTTCATTTACTAAAGAATTCATTTACAAGGCCACTGAGTTAGAAAAACTCGTAGCTACATGTTTCTAATATCCATACATGTAATCTTGATTGATTATTAGTGTAACTTCACTTTGCTTATGTAGAGAAAATACAAACACAATATTGTAGTTAGCTTATGTCTTTATGGCATAACTCGCTAAGATTATTTGCTTAGGGGAAGAGATGTTTTCATGAAAGATTTTCTGGAAAGTTTCCGCTTCCTGCATGAGTTGTACTTGATGGAAATCATGACTTGCCTATGCAGTCAACTCTTTGAATCGAACTCACTTGGCGAATTATCAGTATTCTGCTATTTTAGCCGTTCACTCACAGAAGGATTTTTATGAAAAACATGGCTATTTGCCATTCAAATTAACATAACATCTTGAATTTTTGCTTAAAGACATTGCAACTGAATTTAATGACAACTGAAAAGTTTATATTGAAATTCCTTAAATCAGGCGCATCATTCAAAATTGTATGTAAATATTAATGAATGTAAACGGTTCGCTCTCTTTAACGTTTTTTACAGGAACAGTTACAGTTAGAGTGAAATATAGTTACAGTTACAGTGAATCATAATACAGTTAGAGTGAAATAATGACCTTTTTTGTACTTTTTTTTTATCTTTAACGTGGCCAGTATACGTCTTTGCATTCATAAAATGTTCCAATTGATTAAAAATATAAAACAAGAAGAAATTAAATAAAAGTTAAGGTTTTTTACGGTTTAAAACGAAACAGTTTAGGTTTTAGGACTCTCATATCGAAATACTTTTTTATTCTCATGTATCATTTTTATATCTTATTCAAATAAAGGCTTTAAAATTCCTGATGTAAAAAAAAGAAAAGAAAAGGGGGAAAAAAGGGAAACTTTTCAGATTTTATATTACGCCCAATGAGTCGTTTTTTAACCTTTTGTGTGTTACCTTTATTTATTAAATATCATGTTCTTCGCTTTTAAACCATAAAATTCAATTCAACAGCAGTATCGCAAAATAATTTTAAAATGAACATATCTTTAGAATTTCCGATAAACAGTCTCGTGCGCTGGAGACAAAAATGCGCTGGATATGATAATTTGTTTTCCCCGTACAGTGTTGCCATTGCTCGCGTTGAAACCGTTGAGTTTGTTAACCAAAAATTTGTTAAAGTTTTACAAAATATGAAATAAATGCTAAAACAAATTCCAGATTCGGAATTTGGGCTTCCAGATGCCCATATTCGAGTGGAGGACTATGTTATTCAAAATTTGATGTCTCTAGGCACCGTCGTTTTTTTGCAGTGCGAGAAACATATATACATTCATGCAGATTCTTCAAATATAATGCAGAATAAAATAATAATAATAAATATAATAATATACATATTATAATAAATATAATAATATAAATATAATAATCTAAAAAATATAATAATAAATATAATAATCTAAAAAATATAGTAATAATAAATATAATAATCTAAAAAATATAATAATAACAAATATAATAATAAATATAATAATCTAAAAAATATAATAATAACAAATATAATAATAAAAATCTTTAAATATAATACAGGACTTTATTATTTGGTGGCAATAGTTTGGAAAATGATACGCCTTTTATAGTGATTCGACGCGAAATGCCAAAACGAAATTAGTAGCCCTTCTGAGCACATTGCCCCTTTGGGCTAAAAACCAAATTTAAAAAAATTCTAAAAGTTTTTGGTTTAATAGAATAATATCATATTTTCATAATTTACTTAAAGCAATAATAATTGTCTAATATTTTTTTTTAAAAATGCATACAGGGCATCGAGAATCTCTAAAATGTGTATATCTTAAATCTGAGGTAATGCTGGATTTCGAGATAACATTAATTGACAACTGCTAAATAATATTGAACACTTGATGTATTAGATGCTAATGAATGAATGAGAAAGGTTCCGGAACCACAGCCTGATGGTATCATTCAGTGTCCTGCGTTGTGCTAGATATGAAGTTCATTTATGCTTAGACTTATTAATGTTACAGAAATCACTATTTTTCTAAGACGCAGCCGAAATATGCTGTAAAATAATAGGTAATAAATATTTATTTAATGTATATGAATGAGACTGGATCATTATTTTAATTCTAGTGTTTCTAATCAATGTAATTTTAAATAAGATTTTTGTAAGTTACTGTACATGTTAAGGTCTTACTTTTTTCATTTTGCTAATGGTAAAGGAATGATACTCCAGACAGGAAGGGAGACTATCACAGGCAAGATCTATTCAGGAATAATGACAGCATTTAAATAAAAACTATACTGATTTACGAATTAAACATAAGATATAAATCACTCATTATTTAATGAAAAGATAACAGGACGGCGAAATTATAAATATGAAATTATAGTAAAATTATGAAACATTAAACAGTAAAACAGAACATGACTGTTGGAACACCTCAGCATGAATTAACTTCGAAAGGATTTCACACTGTTTGAATTCCGAAGAAGGCTCAAATATGATACAAAGGTTATAAGAGGAAAACGCTTTGAGATAAACACAGAAAGTTCAGTAAATTACTTTTAATTAATTTGATTACTTTTAATGCAAAAATATAAATAAATTTCAAAATTCAGAGATTTTAACACAGGATTTACTGTATGCCATTCGCTTTTTAATATGAAACCCTTCATTTTCAGTGTAACACGGTATTTTCAGTTTAAAGTCAGCAAAACACACATGCTGAGTGTAATTTAATAACGCAGATTTGTAATGTCTAATATTCTTGATTAACATAAACTGTTACTGTACCTACTTAAAAGTCTGTTAGTAAATAATCGCTAAGACCAGAAAATGAATACAACAGGAGAAGAGTGTAAAAGACTCTTTTATTGAACTTAGTTATTTACAGATGGCACAGTCTTTGTGCTTACAAATCCACCATCCACTTTCGGAAATAAATCTAAAGATAATAGTAAACTAAATTTATCGATAGACCACGCAAATTAATTTAACCTAGCAGTTGACTCAGAACCTACACCGGTGTGATATTTAAACTTCGGCGGCAAGAATGCGAAGCCGAGATTCAGAATTCAGACAGCTGGCCGAAATACCAACATGCGCACTCAATAGCGAAACACGCCTCTGATAAACCTTTTCTTGTCTTTTATTAAACTCTCGATCGCCCTAACTCTTACATCCCGGCGAAGAAACGCGAGAGAAAAAAGAAATGACGGAAAAGGTTAACAAATTAAAATAACTATTAATAAAAATAATATAAGCCTCACATCTTCTCCCAAGTGAATTTAACTGTCGTCAGTAAAATGTCACTGAGGACTTTGATAATTAAATTCTAACTCTAATACTGAGTCAAAGTTTACAAATTTTAAATCTTAAAATTTTTTAAACTAATTTTCACAGACGAAATATCGTACCACTTCCATAACAGACTCAGCATTCTGTCATCAGCATTCATTTTATCTCCTCCCAATATCTGGAATATTCTCAGCATTCATCTTATCTCCTCCCAATATCTGGAAGGAATACGGTTTAGAACAAATCTAATACATTTAGCATATTCACTTAGCTGTCAACCGTTTTACACAAATAGGTTTATTTTCATATGAAATCACATGGAGAGAAACATTCTTGGCTGCTTTTAAATCACTTCCCGGCTCTCCAGCGAGGTGTACGGAAAAGAAAGCGTGTGTTCATGTAAAAAGTCAACGCCTAACCGACAGCCTACATGTTAGAATTTTAACAACCATGACCTCAAAAATACACCATTTATTCAAATATCAGCCCTGCGGTGCTAAATCATGTGAAAAATTAGTATTGACTAGAGAGCCTAACTTTAAATTTTATGCATTCTCAAGCTAGGTTTCACTTTTAACATTAATTCTATTTTTAGATTGACTTTAACTCTTTCATACATACATACTTATTTCGTTTTTCAAGAATGCGCAAAATACTTTTAGTTTTAACACATACGAAACTTTTACATTTACAACTGCTTTACTTGAAGTTCTTGAAAACAATTTCAAGTCATTTACATTCAAAAAATTTCTTTACTTTGCCGAGTCACGAAGTTACTTCACTAAATTGAAAAACACGCTAAAGTTTCCTAAACACAGTCTCTCAGACTAAAAATGAACATCTCGCTCTTATTTTAAATTAAAGTATTCTGATAATTCTAATATAATAAAGTTAAAGAGCGTCTTGTTCAAATTTCAAAAATAAAACTTTCCTCGATCGAAGCAACGACTGCAAATATTTCAGCGAATTTCGTACTTACGTCTAAGTAAAACTGAATATATACTTTCTTTAAGTATTTTTTAAGTTTTATTTAATTTTCATTTGTTGAAGTCAGACATTCTCTTTTAGATGAACTCATTTCAGAAAGGGAATTTGGCAATCTGCTGGACCTTCAGCCATCGACGTGATGAGCTATTGTCGCCCATTTCCATTCAGATTTTCCGCTTGTATGCCGCTTCTTTTATCTTTGAAAACTTTTTCTGGCACTGACCAAAGTCTGGGGCTGAGGGGCACTTGTAGGAAGTGGTCGTCGAAGTTCCTTGTGTGCCCAGGAAATGCTGGCCTGGTCAGTTGGAAGAGTCAGCTGGTTCCTAAGCAGTTACTTGCACTGGGGTTATTCTTCGTCGAAAGTTCGTTTCCGGCGTGGAATTTAAACTGCCGTACGGTCACTCGACACGTTATTGCTGATTCCTTAGCTAGCGTTCTTTGTCCATCAGCCGCTCTCTGGATCTCGTAGGTGCTTTCCGTCTGTCTTCCTTTCTCGCCGACTTGCTACTCTTTTGTGCTGGCTCCTGTTTTTCCGTGAGGCTTCCTTTTGGCTCCTCATGCCTGGGTATTTTAATTTCTGTTTCGTCCACTCTGGTCTCCTTTCTTTTTTTTTCTGGAACTATTATTCTTGAAGTTGAAAGCCCATCTCTTGTCCTTGGCGCAAAATATCTTTGGAGATTGGGATATCATCGAGGTCGTAATGTTTTTTAACTTGATCAACATGGGAAGTAATATACACCCCGTTATCTCTTTTTAAGTAGCAAACGGTTCCAAAAATCCTTTGGCTCTTCAAATTTTCGGCAGAATTTTGCAATCTTCTCTTGAGGAGCTCAAGGCAGCGAATGTTTAATCCTTGACACTTTGTCTCCGCCTTTAGTCAAAGTCTTTCCTTTTTCCTTTCATAATATAATCTTTGTCTTGCTCTTGCCATGTCTAAATATGTCACTAATTATTTTCTGAATATCTGGAATTTAAATTCTTTCTCCCGTTTTGTACAAATAGCAGTTTATCCAAGGGGGTAATTATCCTCCGCCTCCAAAACAATTCTGCTGGTCTTTTTTACGTAGTGTCATGTTTGGCTCTTTTTAGGGCAAAAGCCGAATTGTTGGCGCAGCCATCTTATCGGTAGTGATAACTTTTAACATAGTTACGAATAATTTTAACTACATTCCTTCTCATGCACTCTGGAAAATTTGCTTGTGGCTGATAGGGAACATCTTTAAAAGGCGTATGCCAAGCCCTGCACACAGATCTTCCAATATTTGGCTAACAAACTTTGTCTGAGATAACTCCAGGTGGTGCCCCACATTTATGATATTAAGATATGTTTATTTAGAAAAGAGTCAGATGGCTCTTTTAAGGGGAACTATTAGTACCCACATCAAAAAAGAATATACAGCAACGAACAAGTATCTGCTTTTATTAATCTCACCACGTGGTATGAGACTAACAAATCTATTTCTGTTAATTCATTTGAAAAGGTAGCTTTTATACTATTCAGGTACCTAGCCAAGCTATAATTTACATCGTTAACTAACTGGCAAACAGTGCAGGACCTGTCATATTCGTAACAAATTTTTAAAGTTGCGGAACATAAACCGCCTCACGCACTCTTTGCACCATTTTTCTGATGCCAAGATGGCCTACATTAGGTGCGTCACGCAATTCTTTCAAAGTACTGAGCCTTAAACTGGCTAGGATAAATTCGCTATTCTCATTTGTTGTTTTAGAATAAAACAAGAGATTATAAATTATCTCATAATTTGCTCTTCTATTTCTAATGGCCACTATATACGGATGCTCAAAATTCTCCGGATCTTTTAAATATGCATATATGTGTGGAAATTCTGGATCAGTTTGTAATTCGGCAATGATAGTTTCACAAAAATCCAAGATTTTCGAGGTTAGCATAATACATTTTATCTCACTGCCTTCTTCATCTAATTTTATTCGTGATAAAGCATCAGCCACAACGTTTTATTTCTCCGGCGTATTTTAAATATTAAGTTGTATTCTTGTAGTTTTAAGGCATCTCTAATAACTATTAGAGATTTTTTCGTAGTACAAATGACCCACAGCACCATAATCAGAATATACACTGGTGAAATAAATTAAGAGAACTTTCATATTTGACCTCCGATCTCAAAAACTACTGGGTAGATGTTAATAAAATTTAGTGTGAACATAGGTTGATATAATACAAGCAAAATAAACATTCAACAGTTATATTAGACACACATGTTCGTGTGTAACACTCATGAGAGCCTGAAAGTCTGAAACAGCGGTTGAAGAACACACAAAGGAAATGAGTTAATAGTATGGTCCCCTCTTACAGCCACGCAGGCCTCGCAGCGTGATGTCATACTGGAAAAAAGGCTGTTTATCATTGTCTGTTAGAATTGATCCCACTCATTCAGCAACGCAGTTTTCAGACGCGTTATCGTCCTGTAATATGAACTCGGGGCCCACTGCACCCCGGAAAAGACGAACATAGGGCTCCAAGACATTCCTATACCTCACATTAGTTACAGAGCCTCTGTCGAAGACGTGGAGAGGTTAGAGGCCATCCAACATGATGCCTGCCCAGACCATTACACCGCCACCGCCATAATTGTTGATTTCGCGGACATTGGAGGATAGTTAGTGGGTCCCTGGCTCTCTCCATACTAAAGTACGGCGAAAATCGGTGTTTAGGCTAAAATGGGGCTCGTCGGTGAAACGGACGGTCGCCCATTGCTCGGTACTCCAATCACTATGCTGCCTTCACCATGCTAATCGGACTCTCCTGTCCGTAGACGTAAGCGGGACGCAAGCAGGCGGTCTTTTGAGAAACAATCCTATCTCATTCAGTCTTTTGGAAACAGTCACCCTTGTTATACGGGTTCCTGTAGCTGCACACAGGTCCCGAGAGAGCTGAGAAGCTGTAGCCTCTCTGTTACGCCTCGCTAAAATGGACCAATAGCGATTTTCTCTGGCCATCTTGTCTCTTGGACGACGTTGCCTGAGTTTTCTCTCGATGAATCCAGTATCCTGAAACTGTTTCCATAGGTTACACACGGCGCTGGGCGATAAACCAACCTCTCTGCATATCTGGACTTGCGATTGGCCTAGCCTCCCCAGAATTCGCCACCTCATTCCATCATTTAAACGTTGATGGTTACTCATTGGTATTGTTCCGATGTGAATTTAAGCGATTGCTGCAAGATAACACCAAGGAAATTGCCAAAGTGTGCTAGCGATTGCAATTCGTCTTATGCTACACGCGCTTGCCTGTTTTTCTGCTGGCTCCGCCTACACACATGTGTACGTTTACATATTTGCCGTACAAGATTTGCATTTTTATCTAGAAGCAGTGGTTTTTCCTTCAGTTCGTTTCATGCAATTCGATAAAATATGCAAATTCTCTTAATTTATTTCACCAGTGTATTTTGATAGGTGGCTTGCCAAAATATACTCTAAATTTCTGCATCGCTAAAAGCACAGTAAACGTTTCCTTTTCTGGGGCTGTGTAATTTTGCTGTGTTTAGTTGAGAGGTTTATTAAAATATGCGACGGGGTGTCCACTCTGCATCAAAACAGCGTTTTTATCTTTTCAAGCGCCGTATTAGCCTGAACTACCAAAAAATTCTTGCTTTTATTTTCTTTTCAACTTTAACAACGGTTCGGCTGTCCATGCAAAATCTTTTATAAATGTTCAATAGTAAGAACACATGCCCCAAAATGAGGCTAATTTTTCTGCTGTCTTTGGCAGCGGGTAGTTTTTTACTGCAGTTATTTTTTAATCTTAAGTTTGTATTAAGTTGTATTAATCTTAAGTTGTATTAATCTTAAGTTTGTATTAAGTTGTATTAATCTTAAGTTGTATTAATCTTAAGTTTGTATTAAGTTGTATTAATCTTAAGTTGTATGTGATTTTATGATTGATTATTTATGATTATTATGAATTATGATTTTATGATTGATTATTAATGATTATTATGAATTATTATTTATAACTGATTTTATGAATGCGGTTTCCGGATTTTGTTATGAATGTGGTTTCATAGTTACTCATGGTCACGTATTTAGTTGATTTTATGTTCCTTATGATTCCGATAATAGGCAGAAGATAAGCGGGACATTTCGTCAAACTATTTAGCTTCCTATAATCAATAGCAAATCGCCAAGCCTTAAAATCTGACTGAGGCAGACTGTTCTTTTTGTGGCATAACACTACCGGAGTAGCATACTGACTACGTATGGGGATAATTATTTTATTCTTCAGCATTTCTGCAATATGTTCCTCAATTATATTTTCTTTAACTTTATCATACCCCTAAGGCTTTGCTCTACAAGGGCGGTATTTTTCAAATCAATTTCATGTTGTGCTACTTGCGTTACGCCCTGTTTTCCGGAAAATAAATCAGTAAAGTTTCTTACCAGGTCTTCTAGTTCCTTCTTGTCTTCAGGCCAAGACTCCCAGCTCCAAGACAGGTGGTTTTTCAGGTTTCTCGCGCTTGGCTTGCATCTGTAATTGGACCGTGGCTTCTTGAAAATTAATTTGTGTGCCTCCCTCCTTTAGAAATTCGCTGCCCAAAGAAACCGGAGCTGTAAATTTTTAACAAAGAAAATATTTTTTGTGTCTCATTTTAATTGAACTTTTAATGTGGCCTTTCCTACATAGGTACAATGTTTGCTTTGTGCGGCAACAACTTTCATATTTTCTACACTGAATAGTCTATATTTTTAAAACATTTTACGAAACATTTCCAGGAAGAAAATTTGCTTGTGCCCTTGTATCTCACAGGGCCTCTGATGGCTTATTATTTAGCAAAACTTGAAGGACAAGCAAGACCAAATTTTTATGACCACTGTATTTAATTTACTTTAGAGGGATTTCTATACGAGCGGATTAACTAAACCCTCATTTCATCAGTACCCTGGAATAGTTTAACTTCTGCTTATCTGCCCTTGTTTTTATCTTGCGTCTTACCTTAGCGATCACCAAAGCTTTTACTTCGAATCCTTCCCGCCCTTGAATATTCGCCTATTTTCCGAAATCGCCTACGAAACCGTCCATTCGATCTTTGGTCGTAATTCACTGTAGGCATACTTTCAGCCACCTTCCTGCTTTCAAATTGGGCCGCAAGCTCAAAAAACAATTTAATAGTGCTAGGTTTTCTTAGTTCAATAAAATCTTGGATTTGCGATAACAGTCGGGGCAAAATAATTTGAATAACTTCGTTATCGGGCTTTTCCAGTATAGTAAATTAATAACCTCGTTTTTGTTCTTAAAATTAACTCAATCAACTCTTCAACGTTCCTTTAGTACTTGCTAAGTAATTCGGCTTCTAGCTTTGCTCTATCTTTGACGAAAAGGAATGGTTTTACCAATGTGGTTTTAAATCTTTCAAATGTGTACGTCTCACTGCCTATTTCTCCTAATGAGAATTTACCGATCCCTTTACGGATACATCATATACGGAATTTACCGGTCCGCTCTCTCTATATATAAAATATAAAACATGAAACAAAATTATTAAACTTAATTGGAATCAATTGACAATAGATTTTCAGATCCCTAAATTTTAATTAAACGCATCCCAGTTTCAAGATAAGCTTTACTGAGTCATTTTGCCGCATGTTACGTCACTCTTTTTTTACACTCTCTCTGCACTGCGACATCTGTAGCCCAATCGCCACTCAGAATTAGTACAACGACTTTCTGGCTATAAACTGACCTAAGTGAGTTAGTATTGCTTCACATCTGCAATTCACTCATTTGTGGTATTTCTTGGGTTTTTCTATGTGAGGTTTCCCCTTTCCGAGGTCTCCTCAGGTGCTGGTAATAGAGTGATGAAATTCACGCTATCAAAGTATCAAGCATCGCATCTCTCGCTTACTGTTGCGTGAATAAAACATATCTCTCGCTTCACCTTTTTTTTCAGTGTCTAATATGTAAGCTATGTATATCGAAATTGTGGAGCGTGTTTATGTCTTAGTGTCTTAGTGTATGTTTGTACTCTTAGTGTCGTATCGGTTTTAACCAGGAGTATATTTCTGAATGACGTTTCCTACAAAAAAAATTATGTTTTCGCCAGTAAGCCAGTTGTAATTTCGCACCAGTCGTCATCAAAGCAACAGTCCTTTCGGCCATGACTGGCTCAAGCGTGATTTGGGTTCCTCTTTGTCCCCCAAAACATATAACACACCCTCACACACACACACACACACACACACACACACACACACATAGCTTTTGTTGTTTTGCCAGTAATCCATTCACACATGATATCTTCCAACTCAGGAAATAATGTTTGCCGACGTCGAAACGTGCACTTCCCAACATTTTCTCGTCCAATGCTGACTCAGTTTATCATACTACTATTATCATTTTCAGACGATTCGAATTCACCATCTTCTCTTTGGAGAAGTGGTAACGTTTTTGCCAAAAAAATCCTTCATGGCACGTTCCACTCGATAAAATAGATGTTTTCTTTTGCACTCATCTTATATAGGGATCAAAATATTATTTGATTTATACCCTTTAAATGTATCAATAAATTAAGTGTTAATTAAGACTTATCAGGGACAGCGATAAAATTGTTAAAAAGGGTTTATCACAAGAAAGCGATGAAAAATTCAGAAAGCATCTGTATAATTCGCACAAGCATTAAGTACGTATGTTAGAACACGCGGCATACTGAATTATGAAACCCTGCCCTTCGTTATTAAATGTACATATGTAGAGACATTAGGTTATCTCGAAGCAAGAGAGATTGAAAAATGAACAATGCCTTCACCGGGACTCGAACCGCGGACGTCTCGAATACGCACCGAGCAGGCTGACCACTACATCACGAAGGCATGTCAAGAAGGCGGGAGAAATACCTTATATACACCCTCTTTTAAAGGCGACTGGGGATTAGGGGATCCATTCGCCAAATCCTGGTGGTGAGAATCATCACCCACCACCTTTTTAGTTCGGGCGTCACTGTAGAGACATTAGGTTATTTCGAAGCAAGAGACACTAAAAAATGAGCAGTGCCCTCGCCGGGACTCGAACCACTGACTTCTTGAATATGCGCCGAGCGCACTGACCACTACACCACGAAGACAAGACAAAAAGGCGGGAGAAATACCTTAGACGTGTAAGTGCTCGGACTGAGCGTTCCTTAATCATATCCATCTTGCTGACAGTTTTAATTGTGGCTTAACTTTGCGGTAGAGCTAATATTATGAGCAACCATAAAAATCAAGTAGAACTTAATTTCCGATTATTTTGGGCAAACACGCATTCTTTTTTGTACTTAGAATCCAGTATCTAAGATACCAACAAAGTTTGACAGTTGTTAAAATTAATGCTCTAGAAGACACACAGTAATTGGTCAGAACAGCTCTCTAAAACAACCACTTCTGAAAGTATCCACTCTTTCTACAAACATAATTGAATAATGATACTAAATATCACTTATTATCATATCCTCTGAAGTGAACACTTAACACAGACGATCAATTGATTTCGAATCTTCGGTGACGTCTTAATGAAATTTCCATGTATTATGGTCTACAAAGAATATCCGTACTGTTATATCCATAATGCTACAAGATCAGTCAGACTACGAGCCCATTAAGCTGTCCAACAAGCATCACTTCCTTGGTCCTTAAATGTGTGGTACGGTATCCGAAGGACGTCTGAAGTCGGATTCATCTTTTCTGAGATTCCCTGTTTTAAAAAGTGAGAGACAGATACTGATTTTCTGCATGGGTTGATACCTACTTTTATTGATAATATTACTCTAGAAGACCTTCCGCTTTCGTTGTACAATATTTACGCCGTAATTTCACGAAATAAATGTTAATTAATGATTGTGGTTCCGTACGGGTTAGATTTTCTCAGATTTGATTTAAAGCAACACCCTGAAAGAAGCATGCAAGTAACATGAAATTTCCAACATGCATTAGCGGAGGTGAGAATTTCAGCGCAGACGCGCATCACGCCACTTCAAAGCGCTATTTAAGACTTGGAGTTTTCGACGATTTCAAGTTCGGCAATTATGCTTTACTTATGGTTTTTTTTTTTTAAAGATCAATTATGCCTCGTAGTAAACAGCCATCATCGTTTGATCAAGTATCCGAGTTCGACAGGGGAAGGATAGTGGCCTACCGAGAGTGTGGATGATCTTTCAAGGAAATCGGTAGTCGTGTTGGACGAAACCAAACAACTGTAGTGCGGATATGTGACCGTTGGATGCAGGAGGGTACGACGGACGGACGTGTTCGATCGCATGCACCTCAGTGCACCACTTCACGTGATGACAGGAACACTGTGCGCATGGCAGTGACTGATCGCTCAGTCACATCACGAACGATAGCACAGCACATGCAATCTGTAACGCATCATCCAGTGTCTGCGCGCACTATTCGACGCCGTTTACAGCAAAGTGGTCTGTTCGCAAGACGTCCATTCCTTCGTCTACCCTTGACGCAGAACTAAAGACGTCTCCGCCGCCAATGGTGCGATGAAAGAAGATGTGGACGGCAGAATGGAATGAAATTGTCTTTACTGACGAGTCACGCTTCTGTCTGCAACACCACAATGGTCGGATTCGAGTCTCGAGACACCGTGGAGAGAGGATGCTGAACAGCTGCGTTATGCACCACCACACTGGTCCTACCCCGGGTATTATGGTACGGGGCGGTATTGGATATCACTGTCGTACTCCTCTAGTACGCATTGCCGGTACTTTAAACAGCCAGCGTTACATCTCTGAAGTGTTGGAGCCAGTTGTCCTTCCTTAACTTCAGGGCTTGCCCACAGCTATATTTCAACAGGATAATGCGCAACCACACGTGGCACTCACTGTCCAAGGATTGTTCGTCAATCACCAGATTGAATTACTTCCCTGGCCGGCTCGCTTTCCGGATCTTTCGCCGATGGAAAACATGTGGTCCATGGTTGCTCAAAAATAAAAACAGTCTGAAGCTACAGATTTGGCCAAAAGTATTAAGCACCCTATAATATTGCATTTATTTTCAAATAATTCTGATGTAAATAATAACTAAAAACCAAGCCTTTTATGACTGAATATAAGCAATCTATGTTCACTATTTTAATATTCGATGTTCCAGCTTCAGCTTTAATTACAACTTTGCTCGGCATGCTAACCATTATTTTACGGTATTTTTCTATATTTGGGCCATTCTAAACTTGCTCACTATCATTCTTAAGGGTAACCTTGAATGTTATTGGTAAAGCTTTCGCTTTAAAAGACCATTCAGCTGTTTTATCAAGTTAAAATCTGAGGATTATGGTGGCCAGTTTAAAGCATCAATATTATTATGAACAGTTCATTGCTTTGAATTGGCGGTTTAGGGGTATGCGGTGTTATCTTGTTGAAATTTGAGACAATTCAAGTATGTATCGCTGAATAATTTCCGAAAAGATGGTTGAAAAGTCACTTCAAGAACACTGATGTATTTTCGGCTGTTTATGTTATCTTCACAAATGTGCATTTTGCTTACAGCACTGGTCGCTATGTATTCCCATATCCTAATATCGCTTTTTCCATGTTTTACAGTGAGGCGTGCTCTTTCTGTATCGTATTTCTCACCTTTTCTTCATCTCCCATAGCATTCACAGAGTGCACCAAACGTTTAAAAGTGCAAAAGAAAATGATGGTTTTATGAAAGATTAATTTTGCACCAAAAATATTTTTGATAGGTGTGAAAGAATATTTTATGCAATATAAAAGCAAAACAAAGGTTTCCTTAAAGTTTGGGTTACGAGAAAAAACAATATTTGGCCATTTTTCCTATGTTAACTATTTATGTGATAAAGCTCTTCTTAATTTCAATGTTTTGCTTTTTTCTGAGAACCATGGTTTTGCTTTAGCTTTGCGATCTTTCAGACCAGTTGCTAAAAGTCTGCTTCTCGCGGTTTTAGCAATAACTGACTCTCTGTTTCCTCTGATAAATAGAAATTATTTATGGATTCCAAAACCAGTTGCTAGAATTTTGGTTTTGAGGGTGCTGCGTTAATATCCCAGCATTGCAATAGCGTAATAAGTCCGTAGTACCAGTATATAAACCGATATAAACAGATGAACAAAGGTAAACTTCATGTGTGGTGTTAGAACAACAACTGCCATTAGTCTATAATATAATTCTCTAACAAGGGTTATGCTAATTATACAATATATAATCTTCCAAGCTTCATAAGTAGCCTATATTCAGTGATGACAGGTCTCAATATGACAATGACCCCCTTTTCCTTGGAGAAAATGAGGCGCATTGAGATAGGGCCGTATCGCCCGGAGCCTTTTCCTGGACTCGAGGAAGGTCTATCAAAAGTGGGAGAGCTTCTAATCGCCTGCCCGGCATATCTGGACACTGGTATCTACCTCTCTCCTCTCCTACCAATACCAAACGGAGGATCAAAAAATGGCCTGTTCCTCATTTTTTGCCGTTCGTCTTCTTCTCTGATGCTTTTATATATTTGGGAACTGTATCCAGTCAGGGCATAAGCTCAAATTTATGACTTTTTCTTTTTCTGGCAGTGTTTTGATTTCATTTAATGTCGAGTTTTGATTTCATTTAGTGGATTTTCAAAACGTACAGATTGCAATTAATTAAGAGAAAATACTGACAATTAGTTTTGGAATGATAGAATGCTTCTAACGAAGCGAAGGAAAGTACAGACAATATCGTTGATATGTGATTCTATTTAAAGTTCCTCTAAGTATCCCATCAGGGAAACAAGCCGCTGATAATTTAACGCCCTCTTACGGGTAAAAATAGTTTGGAATGTGTGTAAAATGAAACAAATACCCTAACACCCAGAATAAATTAAAATATTTCACCATATTAAAATTTTTTATTTTGGTGTATCGTACATGAGTGTCATTTTTTGTTAAATAATTCTTAATTGTTAAAATTGTAGTAGATGTTTATTTCATAGCTAAAAGCACTTTCACAGAAAGCTAAATTCTTCGCTAAACTTCGCTTGAATATCTAAACCATTCGTTCTCAAAATGTTGGTCGAGAGACAATTTGTGATAAGTTGCGAAAAGTTTTAAAATCCTCTGTAGCTTAGTGAATAATTATACATATCTACCTTATACCCCCTTGTTATCTAATTTGTTGTTAGCAATTCGTCTTCTTTTTCCACATCATTTTCAGACCAGTTATCTTAGAATAAATCACAACTATATGTATGTGGTCGTGAGGAAAAGGATTTGGAAAACACTGATCTAAGCTACGTCTCTAGGCACTGATGTTGTAGGCAATGTATCCCAAATATTCATTAATTTTTA
Source organism: Stegodyphus mimosarum (assembly GCA_000611955.2). NCBI lineage: Eukaryota > Metazoa > Arthropoda > Arachnida > Araneae > Eresidae > Stegodyphus > Stegodyphus mimosarum. Next base: position 191,045 of record KK114668.1, read on the forward strand.
ATATCGAGAATTAATATAATATTGAGTAAAATCAAGTAAAATATTTATTGGAATGTACAGCTTTTTAGTAAAGATAAAACTGAATAGTAGCTAAAGGCTTCTTGTCAGTTTTTGAGGGTTAAAATATTAACTGAGATTTCGATTTCAGGTATTCAGTGTTAAATGGAACTTTGGAGTCTTAGAGAAATCTAAGTCTTAGAATAGTCTTAGAGAGTCTTGGAAATTAGTCTTAGAGATTGTTAACTTTAACTGGAAAGCTAACTGAAAGTTAAATAAATACGTAGATAGAGTTATGGGAAACTTGATATACAAGTATCGTCACAACATAATATTTATTACACCGATAACTGATGGATTACATTTCTGTTGTAATTCTTAATATTGTATTACTATATTCATACAAATTTCGATTCCACATCTAATCCCGCGAATGCGCTGGCTGAGTTTCGTGCTTTTTCCCATGTGTAACGTGTATACGAGTCAGTTCTCATAGAAAGTCCTCCATGAAGGAATCCTCCTTAGGCAGATAGCCCTCGAGTGCTTTGCCATAATCAAATAAACCAAACCAATCCACATCTGAAAACAAGATACTGTATTTTAGAAATTTGATTTTAAAACTCAATGGCGTATGCTCTTCATTTAATATACCTGTTTGCTTTATTTGTAGTTTCCATTCACAGAAGCATTTTCTATTATTACATTTAAAGTTTATTTTGCTTAGCAGGTTGCTATTAAATATTATGTTATTCCATTTGCATTATTTTCGATTCGTACTCTTATTATTGATTTCCAATTCTTTATTCCTAAGAATGTAGCGAAAATTTGTTATCTGGTACACTGCGAAAAAAAAAACAGTTCTACATCTCCCATTCTACTGGACCGATTGACGAAAATCAAACTGCGTTTTTTATGTCTTGAAAGCTCGATTTAGGAGATATGTATTAGATTTATATATAGTAATCTTCCAATATAGCTATTTTGACACAAAATCGGACTTTTTCTGGAATGACACGCCGATTATTATACATATTTTGATTCTACGACTCAAATTATGCCAAATTGCCAAGTTTTGTAAAATCCGCAAAAGTAGTTTTTAAAAAATTAGCTCTCAAAATGTTAGCTCCTCAATGTTAATTGAATTTGATATATATATATATATATTTTTTTTTACTAAACTTATTTAACTCTT
>KK114668.1:192260-212872 GCA_000611955.2 Stegodyphus mimosarum
AATTTGTATTTTAAATAATTTTTATAAATTTTTCGAAAAATATTTTGAATTACAACCTATAAACGGTTTACCATTATCTTAAAATAGATGTATTTCTAAGCATACCTGCAAAAATTTAGAGTTTTTTATTCAAAATTTACTAAGATATACGTGAATTGACATATTGGAGAGTATTGAAATTTGGCATATTTGTTATAAGCGATCATAACGCCAAATGTGGTTTACGCACGTTGTTAAGTGAAAGTATGAACGATGACTTTTTCCCACTCATGTACAATGAAAAAATGGAAAGGAAAATAGGTTGCTATAAATTAAGAAGTTCGCCAAGTGAATTATTCTTGGCTCAAACTGAAAAAAATGGGCCAAGATAAATGTTTTAATATCTCCACAAATTTGGCACCAAATTTTACAAAATTTAATATTTAGGCATAATTTGAGTCGTAAAATCGAAATATGGGAAAACATTAGCATGTCATTTCAGAAAAGTCCGATTTGGCGTCAAAATACCTATGTTAGGTTAATGCTATATATAAATCTAATATATATTCTAAATCGCTCTTTCGAGGCATGAAAAATGCAGTTTGAATTTCGTCAATCGGCCGAGTAGAACGGTAGATACGGCACTGTCCTTTTTTCGCGTGTGTGTGTCCGATGTAGTACATAGTATCACAATGTAGAAGTTGTTACCGTTTCAGAGATCTGTTAAAGAGCGCGTTCAAGGGTCATGAGTGTATTTAACTTTGTTGCTTGTATGAATAGCTTACAACAGTACGAAAGATGTCAAGATTTGGTAGAACGAAGATCTGTTCGATAAGTAACTATGGATGATATATTTCAGTACCATAAAACTGAAGAAGAATCTTTAATTCCTTTGCATTTCTTCTTTGCATTTCTTCCACTTTGTACTCACTAGTCACCTTTTGAGCACTAATAAGTTTGTCACTGGGACCTTGCTGTGATGTGCAGCCGTCAACGGACATTTGAAGATGCAATAATCTGGATCGCCTCTTTCCTTGTATATAGAGTTATCATTAAGAGCGCCCATTCGTAATATTTTTGCTTACTGGGTATGGGAGGGGACCGTGCCCAACCAAATAAAGATATAGGATTAAATTAATACTATTATTGTCGCTTTTTACTTGTGGCCAAAATCAGTTGAGTGTTCTGCATTGAAGAACATTATTGTAATCTTTTTGCTATTGTTCATCATCTATCACTGTCTGATATGTAAGATATGATTTCGGCCATTTCATGTCTGGGATAGGGGTATTGATATGCTAGGTCGCTTCTTTTGCGGGTTGATCCTCGCGTTCTCTTACCGGAGACGCTCGCATGAGTTTCACCCGAGTAATTGTAGCGTTAAGTTGAGAGATTTTGTTGATTATTGAAAATATTTCTCAGAATTTCTTCCGTCTAGGAAGAATGCATTACCCTAGAAAGCGCATAAAGCATCGAAATGTTGTCAGATTTAGTCATTAGGTTTAAAAAGTTGTATGTTGTTGTATATAGTATAATTGAGTGATTAATTTCCGATAATTCAGCCGATAATAAATATTTTCACGTGATCTATTCTTTCGAAAGCATCAAACTCATATATGCAAAGCGCATCTGTACATCGGCCACCTGTACTTCAACATTCAATGACAGTGATAAGGCGCAGTTGTGATCACAGATTTTACGAATTAATGGATACACATGATATGTCAGTTGTGGAGAGCACTTAGTTTCGTGATTTTCTGGAACAAAGATAGTGAGTGTCTCGAGTGTTAGTTTCACGCTTCGATTGCAATGCTATTTTCCTGTTTGTCTCTTTTACAGACTAGAAGGGATCACTTATAGCAGGAGTTTCCAACCCTGTACCTCGCGGGTACCCATCATGGCACCCGCCGATCGTTCAACGTGTGCCTGCTGCTTAATCACAATAAAAATACAGTATTAGTTTTTACTACAATTCTATATAACCGTAACAGACGTGGAACGAATTATCGCTATTTCTGAGAACAACGACAACTCTTGAGAAAGTTAAATTAACGTCTGTTAAATGGAATATACAACATAAGGGCACTCTCTTGTGCTACAATTTCAACAAATCACGATAACGCAAACTAAATAGAACAATCCAAATGAATTCGAATGTTGAACCGTATTCAAGGGCTATGGAATTAAATACTATTAGAAGCTCGCTCACTAATGCTGTTTGAACTCAGAATTAAAAGTGTCGGTATCTAGAACCCGCAAGCACTAATAAAATTATTAGTGCTGGCAGAAGACTAACCACATAGCGTACACGCGATGGCAGGAACAATCTGTGTCTAAAATCCAAAAACCTGAGTTTAAATATTCAATAATAATTTGCATTCTAGTGAGGAATAAGGAAAAGAAAAGGTAAAAAAAGTACTAAAATTATAAATAATTGATTAAATAGCGTAAGATTCTCTTTAACCTGATAAAACAAATAAAGCACGGGAAGAGGTAGACGTTATAATTTGAGTTTTACTAAAAATTAATTTATTTTTAAATTTATTTTGTATCGCTGGTGCATGCCTCATTTCCGTCAGTCATTTCATAGAATTATGCAAAGCAAACAGGCTAGTATAAAATTATAAAAAAAAAGTTCGTAAACTCAACTGAATGCTTAGATCAACGTCTAACTAACGCCTATCACGCTTGCCTCTTAGGGAACCGGTGTTAAAGAGGAAAACAGAATTCTCAAACAGTTAACTTAGTTAATAGGTGAGGATCTTGAATTAGATTTCAGTTGCCTATCCATAGCTTGTAGCCTCACTTAAAAGGTATTTAGATTTGTAACTTTGTTAGACTGTTAACTGATTATTTGTTTCACTGTTAACTTACGGCAACAGATGATTTGGTTTTGTATCATTTTGCTTTGCCCCTCACAAATGATGGATCGAATAAAGTTGTGTTTGCTTGATTTCAGAAATTAGTTAAGACACAATGTTAAGTCCCCAGGTACCTATTGCATAATATTTGAGAGGTGACAGTTGGAACTGAATAAATAAGAAGCAGATATATCCTCTTATAAATATTATGTCAGTACAGCACGATTTTGAGATTCATATGAGAAAGAGCCTTTGCATGGCTTGCATGGCCTTTGCATGTTCCAGCTGTCACAAAGGAATAATTTTTATGTAAAGTTCATGAATTCAAAATAATAAAATAATGTAAATAGGCATTCCTTACACTAATATTTGAAATAATTTCTTTATTTCTTACCCCTTTTTGCTCTAGTTTCATCTCTCTCGGGTGAAACTCTTGAGACCCATTATAAACTCACATGTTACACGTGCAATACTCTGACAGAAGAGTTCAACAGTTCTCGTCCACATCTCTAGCCCTTTGATTTAAAGAAGGGAAGAATCAAATGCATTGCAATTAATACACTCGTTGTGATATACAGTGACATTTTGAGAATCTCAGGGGGCACTATATTCATTTAGAGCAGTGTGACAGGGGATTGTGCCTAACTGAAGCAAGATCACTTAATTCAGTGTAAGTAATAAGTAGAAAAACCGAAAGTTAAATAAACAAAAATTACTTTAGGTGAATACTATAGAAAGTTAAATATTTTGTTTCCCTGCAAAGAATATGCATGAAAAAAATACGATGTGTACACCACAGGACTTCCTTGTACGTAATATTAAATTATACAGATTTTTCAATTCACTTAAACCTATTGCGTTGAATTAAATCTACTTCGTCGATAGCGGATAAACCACAATAGAATAAACACTCTGGCGCTAGGTCACTTAACAGCGTTACATCTCATTCGTTTTATAATTCAGATTGCACAAAAATTTTGTATATCATCTGAAGAATTTTCTACTCGTTGCCACATGTTCTATTTAAATACTCTGATATATCTAAAACGATGTATAAAAGAAATTAAACGATAACAACAACAACAAAAAAAAAAAAGACCCAGTTTTTCACACACGACTCAGTATTTCTCATTCAATTAATTCAGTTCTCACTTCGCGACAAGGCAAAAATGCATAAAAGCTCAAAATACCTATATCAAAAATTACGAAGTAAATCTTAAACGCTTATTTCCTCGAATAAATTCCAGAATGGATTAAGCATGATTTAATTCGCGGTAATAAAAGAAGGCGTTATCTTTATTGTTGCAAAGCTTGGTTTCTTTAGATCGGCCAAAAAAAAAAAAAACGCTATTTTGCTAAGTTTCAAATGTAAACAAATATGGTTGCTCTGGCCAAAAAAATTAAGCTTAGCCTCACTTAAACAACTTTTAAATTCTTGATAATTCTGCAACTATAACATGCAGGTTAACTAAAGGCATAAAACCCTTAACCGGAAAATAAGAACAACACAATTCAATCATTTTTAAAGCAAAAAATGCACAATTTGCAAACAAATAAGAATAAAGAAACTGATCTCACTGAGCCGAGTAACAGAGTGGATATATAAATTGCAATCAAAACATGAGACGCACATCTACATGTTATAGCAGTCCTATATACAAAATTTCAACGTTTTGAGGCTACTCGTTTTTGAGTTATGTGAGATGCATGTATACATTCGTACGTACGCACAGAAGCCACGAAAAAAGTCTTTTCAGAATCCATTTTAAATCAGTTTTATAATTTTTTGCGGAAAAAAGAGTCTTTTATTTTATCCTTACATTCAGATATCACGCAAAACCATCGTGAAATTGCGTTCGATAGCGCTCAAAATGGATATTTTTGTTGAAATATGATACTCGAAATTTTTCGCTATTACAATATTTCCTTTTAACTTCGTACAAGGAAGTATAAAGGGATCAAAAAATCTTTATGGTTTTTCTTGATATTAACTGGGATTTATACAAATGAACTGCATTTTACTTATTTTTTTCCGTTTTCTCAACTAAAGCCATAATTGCAAAGGATTTCGAAACTTTTATCATTATTTTTTTCAGGGCTCTCATAACAGGAAAATTTATTTCCTAGAAGAGTAGTCTATATATGTAGCATATTGCAGTCTAAAGGGTATAATGGTTAGTGATGCTGACTGTCGTACTAATAAGCTCAGGTTCGAAACCTCGAGAAGGAAGGATGTTTGCAAGCGTATAGTGTCTCTGCAGCATGGGGATACTCAAAATCCGTGGCTAGCCAAAAGTCCTCTCGAGTAGATGGTGGAAGAGGAAAAAAGGGTGAGAGTGTCTCGCTCCGCCCTTTGGAATGTCCTTCCTCAAGGGCAAGGCGGCACATTTAGTGCGGTGAGACTACACTTGGGCATCCTACGGTGAAATTCTTGTGTCTCACCTGCTTATATCTGTACCTATATACATGCATATTTATCTATAAAAGGCATATATCGCCTTTATCGCCTTAAATATGTAACTTAAAAATGTGCTGCTACTTCTAAATTTCTCAATATAAGCTAAAGAATTTTATGAAGTAGTTAGGTCGGAGACGCGTGGTGAGATAATTCATAAATATAAAACTTAACTGTTCCGTTTTCCTGGTAAGATGTTATTATAATTATATTAGTCATAAAGTGTTAATTATAATTTTGTAAATTGTTGTTGCGATTTATCTCATTTGTCTGACAGTAATATCAGAGCCAGCCAATGAATTTTTGACGACAAGCACAGGATTTCGTCTTTCACTAGTACGACCTTTGGATATCTTACAGGTGACAAGAGGACTTCCTCCGAGAAACTATCCGAAAGTATCCTTCTTCCTCTTTCCCCACTACTAAATAACTTGGCAGGATTTTCAGCTTGCCATGTACTTTAAATCTCCTTATATAGCAGATGCAGTATTCAATTACAAATATAGGAGCCTTCTCCAGTATTCGAGCCCAGGCACATCTATATGACAGCCAAAATCGCTAATATCTATACCGACCAGGTATACCAGGTATACCGACCAAAATCTCTACTTTAAATCAACAAAACGAATCCATGGTTTTGCGAGCAAAATGACGGGCGATATTATTAAGCAATATTTTGATGGGACCTGAAAGAAAAAACAAAAATTATTTATACAATTAAAAAAATCTGGAAGGGATCAAGTTTAATATATCTGGAAGGAATCAGGTAGACGAAGAGTTTGTTAAGATTCATACGCTCTCCTTGAGCTCGCGGTTTACCAGCTCCTGTTGCACTCGCTCCTACTAACCTATTTCTGTTTGTCTTATTTAGCTTTATTATTAAGCATATTCAACAGCAAAGCAAAATTATAAAAATTTTAAAAGCAACGTAGCTGTATATGTTTATATCCCTGTCGCACTGTTAAGTGTTGGTGTGCATTTTTCTTTTTTTTCAATTTTTTCTTCGGTTATAATATCTATGACCAGTTTTCTTAATAAGATGGCTTGCAAAATGTTTTTGGCCTTTTTAGTATTAATGTTTCGTGTGTTAAATTTATTAATTAAATATCATGCTCTTCGCATTTACGTCGCATAAAATTCAATTCAGCAGCAAAATCAGCGGCCGAGAGGTAAAGTCGCTGAATACTGGTAGTTCGGTCCGAGGTTCAGAATCCCACGAACGGGCTGGCTGCGTGGGGTTTTCGTGATTTTACCTATGTGTTACGTGTATACAAGCCAGTTTCCCTTAGAAAATTCTCCACGAATCGTTGAGTTTGTTCCTCAAATATTTATTAAAATTTTACGAAATATGAAATATAACATTTGAAATCAAAATTCGGGCTTCCAGGTGTATATATTCGGGTGGAGGACTACGTTATTCAAATTTCGATAGCCCTAGGTACCGTTGTTTTTTGCACAGTGTAAGAAACATGCATACGTATATAGAGATTCTTCATTATTTAATTTCTTTAAAGATGATACAAGACGTTAGTATTTGGTGGCAACAATTTGAAAAGTGATTCTCCGTTTATAGTAGACAAGACAAAATCCCGTTTTGAAGCCAACAGCCCATTCGGGCTAACGCCCTTTTAGGCTAATAATATCCGACACAAGCTTTTTTTGTTTCATAGATTCTACTAAATCTCAGAGAAAAATACTCATATTTGTTGAGGATTAAATTTTGGAAATAGATAAATCCGTTCTCGAATAATTCAGTAGCTTTTGCTTGTAAACATGTAATTTTTTTATTTGATTTATTAAACCTTAATGTTTTGCTAATTGCCCTTCTTTCTTCCTTGGAACTATTAATAATGCGTGTGTTTCATCTATACAGAACCATCCTCCTCCCAGCACTGAAACTATTTTCGCAAAATTCCCTACCCTTCATCTGAAAATCTTTAAAATTGAAAGTGCATTTCTGTAATCTCGTACTTTAAAAGAGGCACTTCAAGATCGTAGTGACCTTTTCTTTTAAAGTTATAACATGCGCGTCATCACCACATAAAGGCAATTAAGAGATTTTAGCAGATTAGAAGATTCGCCCCTTTTTTCCGTTATAGTCGTTACTATGGTTATGAGGCGTAGGTTGGAGAGACGAAATGGCTTTGAAATACCTATTCCAAATTAATAGATTATTATAGGATAATTACCTAAGGAAATAAGCTGAAAATTAATTTTCCAGATTATCTTGCGTAAGTATTACACTAACTGAAAACTCATATGTTTAATAATAACGCATTAGAATTCTTAGTTATAGTATAACTGAAAACTCATTCTGTATCTGATTAATTGTATTCCTTAAGTACTACTTCCGTAATACCTTAACTGCTTGCATTTTCGAGGCCAAATAAACCTAAGCTTGTCGCTATTGCATTTTAATTTTTTATTATTCGTGTAATTTATAAAAGTAATAAAAGGAAAAGTTTTTAAAAATAAGCTTTTATTTAAAGGTCATGAAAAGGAGGAAAATAATTTATTATATGGTTTTATGAGTACAAAATAAGAAAAATATTTATGAGTACAAAATAAGAAATATCGAATAATTCTTTTTAAAAAATTCACTTGCAATTTTATATTATGGATAATAAAACAATGCAAGTCGATGATTAGGTTTCAATATTTAGGTTCCTATGCTTATCAAATTTTTTATCTAAAGAATCTGATGCAAAATAGTAACGTAGTACACACAACTTTTTATGTTTAACAATGCAATATAGTGAACCGATTTTTTTTTTCAAAATTCAATTTAGAATTTTTTAAGCTTAATGTTGAATCAATCAAGTTTTTGCACATATATTCGTTTAATGCATAAACTAAAAGTCTCGGAAGTTTAGTGTTTGCACCATCTGATAGAGCGGGAAAAAATCTTTTATGTGAGACTTGAATGTAATTTCCGATGTTTTCACAAAATCTCTGTATATTTTTTTATCATTGGATTTAAACAATTATTGGAGACAAAAGAATAATTATTCATTTTTGAAAAATAATTTTTCAATTAAATAATTTGTCTAATAACATATTATTGATATTTTAAAGACGAAGATCAAAAAAGGTTTTTATGAAACAAATTTTATTTAAAACTCGCAACATAATTAATGAACTAAAGTAGGAAAAAAATTACCACTGAGTTTAATATGAATAAGAAATTAAATACTTCTCTATACATACTTGATTTAAATTTTATATCACGAGTAATAAAAGTGCAGACGCCTGTTTATCGAATCCAACTGTCAAAAATTTAAGCCATTGAATTTATCAAGGGTCTACCAGGCTTTCAGTATTCGTGACATAGAATGGTAGATGAATTTTTTAAAGTCTAATCTTTTGCTCCCATTAAATAGCATTATAAATCATCTTTCTCCTTTCAGTTTATTAAATATTTTATGAGTTTTAAATAAAAATTCATTTTAAAAATTGTTTTTAATTTATTTATTTTTATTAGTCCAAAGGGATTTAGTCCCGAAGGACTATTACTTTCGTTTTGCGATTTTGCGTCGATTCACTCTGAATCCCCGTTTCACTTTTCAAATTGTTGCCACTAAATGTTATCGCTCTGCATTAAATTTTAAAAAATGAAAAATCTGCATAAATGTATGCATGTTTCACGCATTGTGATAAAACCTAGAGCCATCGAATTTTGAATGACGTAATCCTACTGCGAATATGGGCATCTGGAAGCCCTAATTTTGAATTTGAAATTTGCTTTATTATCGATTTTATGTTTTGTAACATTTCAACGAATTTCTGATTAACAAACTAAATGATTTCAAAGCGAGCAATGGCAACACTGTACGGAAAAAAAAACATTTTTATCTCCAGCGCACGAGATTTACGGAAATTCTAAAGATATGTTCATTTTAAAATGATTTTGCGATATTGATTTTGAACTGAATTTTATGGTTTGAGTACGTAGTACATGATATTTAATAAAAAAAGGTAGCACACGAAACGTTAAAAAAACGCGCCTTTGGAAGTAATTTAAAATCTGAAATCTTTCAGATTTTATTATTTGTTATCTTTTTTTTTATTTTTTACACTTAATATACATTTTTAAATTTATAATTATTCTAATTCCTTACAATAAAATGCATTATTTGTAACCTAACACCTAACATTACAATTTATGTACCAGATCTGCTATAAAAATTCATGTATTTTGATCTAACTTGGACGGCGTGCTCGCATTTTTCTAATGCGTTATTATTATACAGTTTTTTCCCAGGCAGCATTGCTACTCAGTTCTTGAAATTTTAGTTTTTCTATGACTTAATTTTACTAAGGCAACGTATGCTGCTTGGCCTTCTTGGAAAAATTGTTTTCTTAGATAAATTGCGACATCTGGCATGTATTCAACTTGACGAACTACGCAGCTACTTTAAAAAATAAATTCTGTATTGCCACATAATTTATATTTTTGTTATCATTCTTATTTTAAAAAAGAGAGTGAAGAACGAAATTATAAGGAAGTAAAAAAAATAAATGTGACCTATAACGGTAATTTCGAATTATGTTTTCAATCGGATTATGCGACGCGTAATGAAGGGCCGATGTTTTTCTCTTCTGCGAAGGTCATAGAATAGCTTATTTAGAAAAAAATACAAAAAATCTCTCAATATCTTTTTATCATTTCTGTATTTAAAGCGGAAGAAGAATTCCTTTTTATAATCTGACAAATTTTCAAAACTTCCCTTTTTACAAATTTTCAAACAAACGCAAAAAGAGATGCATTTTTAGAATTTGAAGTTTTAAAATAATGGACGTCAAATGGTCGAGGAATTCGAGCAATTTTCAAAAATTCGTTGAAAAATCAGAAATTACCTTAAAAGTTTCATATAAACATCGCTTTCTGCTCTTTTCCGATGGTGCAAAAAGTAAAATTCCGAGAACTTGTATGTTTGTTAAACGAAGATATAGGAGATAAATCATTTCAATCGTAATTCTAGAAAAATCTGGATTGAGTTTCGAAACACCGCTGCATCACCTTGTATTGCCATCCACAAAGAGCGTGTGGAGGAAACTTTTAGTCGACATATTATCAGTAAATAGTTTGAAAATCCATTACAAATTTTGAACACAGCAATAAACACCACGAGTGAACTAAACACAAACTTTTAATTAAAAAATAGAAAAATTTTTCTTCATTTAGACGAATCTAAGCGGTACATTTATTAAAAATAATTCCTTGAATTCCAATAAGAGTCTTATTTATATTGAAGTTGAACATTTTTATTTATATTTAGCATCATCCGTTTCATTGACATTCTAATAAACATGCCATTTGCACTGTAAATAGTCAACATGTCATCACATATCATTTCTAAACGTATAAATTATAAACATTGATAGCATATCATTTGAAAACTATTTACACACAATACTTTATTTATCATCGAGACTTAGTCATAAAAGTTATGCGATTTTTCTACATGTAGTAAAAAACCCCAAGATATTATATTTGTTTCACTGTTAATGGTTTTATTGCATATCTTACCACGTCAAATATATCCGTAGGCAGATACTTTCTTGCCTTTTATCTACGACGCGTTTTTTTTTCTACAATGTTTTTGATTGTGATAGACAGCGCTATTCTTTTCTCCAGGAAAAATGCTGACGCAAATAGAAAATAATTTCACAGTCATTTAAAAAATAACTGAGGTTTTATTTAACACAAATAATATTTGTAGGATCGTTGGAGAAAATTTGTAAACAAAGAAATGGAATTAATTCATTTGTTTTACGTTTTACAGGCATGCCGCTCCGACGGAGTAGTGGTTAGGACACCCGACTGCGATACCACTGGCTCGGGCTCGAATCCCGGAGAAGGCATGGTTGTAAGTGTCCGTCCCTACATAGGAGGCAAAGGTGGCCCACCTATTAGATGCTCCCATAATAAAGTGGCCTTAGTAGTGGCCAAGTTGAAGTCGGCTGAGAGCCAGCCATAAAAAAAAGGGGGGAAACGTTATACAGGCATTTCACTTGAAAAAGGATAATCAGGTAGTCGATGATTTCACTTAGGTCAGATAACTGAAGTCCTGTTCTTTCTTAATGAAACTATTCCTAGAGCTGAATTTTATTATAAGCTCTTATTTTGTTCACTCATGGTGTTTGTCGCTATAGTCAAAAGTTTCTCATCGATTTTAAACAACTCTTAATGAGCAATAGAATTCAAATTTTGTACACATCCTGTAAGTGACAATACAATGTATTAAATCAATCTTTTCAAAATGCGATTTTTTTAAAAGCCCAAAGGAGCGTTATCCCAGAAGGACTATTACTCTCAAAACGGGATTTTGCGTTGAATCACTAAAAAAGATTGAAACACTTTTAAAATTGTGGCCGCCAAATACTATCGTCCTGCATTATATTTAAAGAAATTAAATAATGAAGAATTTGCACGAATGTATGCATGTTTTTCGCATTGTGAAAAAACAACGGTATGTAGAGCCATCAAATTTTGAATAATGTAGTCCTTCACCCGAATATGGACACCTGGAAGCCCGAATTTTGAATCTGCTGTATTGCGTATTCCACATTTTGTAAAACTTTAACGAATTTTCGATTAACAAACTCAATGATTTCAAAGCTAGGAATGGAAGCGAGGAAAATACATTTTTATCTCCAGCGCGAGACTATCTATGGGAAATTATAAAGATAGGCTGTTTTAAAATATTTTAGCCCAAAGGAATATTAGCCAACATGCTCTCGCAACATGTATGGGTACATAAATGAAGAAACGCCCCTTTGGGTGTAATCAAAAATCTTAAACCTCTCAGATTTTTTTTAAAATTTAACGTTAAAATGATTTTTCGCGTCTATTTACTTTTAATGTACAAATTAAAAAAATTTAAGAATTTTATTGTTTGCATCATCGGATACAGAGAGAAAATGTCTTTTTTTATGAAATTTTCTACGCAGTTCCTGATTTTTCTGGAAGGAGGTGAATTTTTGAAAAATTTCTATTTTTTTCGAATATTTGACGCTTGTTATTTTTAAATTTCTGCATCAAACATATATCAGTTGCGAAGTTTTGAAACTTCTCAGATAATCAAGCATTTCTCCCTCTTTTAAAATAAGAATGATAAAAAATATTAGTTGGGACATTTTCTACCTTTTTCAAAAAATATATTTCTAAGCATAAGGAAACCGTTGGTTCTTCTTTTCTCCTGGAAAAATGTTTTAGAGATATTATACCACACTAATTAGTGAAATTACTTTGTGTTTCGAGTTCGAGTAAGTCCACGAAGATCATAAATCAGTCGTCCTCAGCGCTTTGAGGTGACAGAATATTTTTATTGTTATGTTCACAGATTCAAACGTGTTCGTAATTTCCAAATGGCTGAGGAATTAGACTTAACAGTTTCAGAAGACGAGAAAATTGCTGATCTGAAGGAATCTAATACAGAATAGAAATATTTCTCAAAACTGATCTTGAATTAGCACAGCATGTAGTACAAGTAACTGTTTAATTATGAAGGGATTAACAATGAAATTATGCAGGAAATCCCGTTTTTCAAAATTCGATTTAAATTTTTTAAAATTTAATGTTGAAACGGTTTTTCCCAGGATCTTCGTTTAACGAAAAAACTAAAAATCTCAAAACTTTATAGTTTGCTTTATCAGACAGAAAGGCAGAAAATTTTTTGAATGAAGTTTGTATGAAGTTTTAAACTAATTTACGATTTTTTGGCGAAATTTAGCAATTGGGATTCTTATATTTTGGCTGAAGTTTTATCGATCATTTGATTTATAAAACGGCTCGGACTAAGAGATATACTCTTTATTCTTGAATTTCAATTGAATTATTTCGCAGATAACGTGTCATTGAGACTAAAAAGATGAAAAAAAAAACTGAAAGCTTTCTTATTTTACATTATGCTCAAAGAGGCGTTTTTTTAACGTTTTGTGTGAGTGACCTTTATTTATTAAACAACATGTTCTTCACACTTAAACGATAAAATTCAGTTGAAGAGCAAACTCGCAAAATAATTTTAAATTGAGCATATCTTTGGAATTTCCGATACGTCTCACGCGTTGGAGATAAAAATGTTTTTTCTGTAGAACGTTGCCATTGCTCGCTTTGAAATCCTTGAGTTTGTTAATCAAAAATTCTTTGATGTCTGACAAAATATGAAATAGATAATAAAGCAAATTCCAAATTCCGAATTAGGGCTTCCAGATGCCCATATTCGGTGGAGGATTACGTTATTCAAAATTTGATGCTTCTGGATACCGTTGTTTTATCACAATGCGAGAAACATACATACATATATGCAGATTCTTCATTATTTAATTTCTTTAAATATAATACAGGGCTGTAATATTTGGTGGCAACAGTTTGAAAAGCGAATCAACGCAGAAAGTGAAACTACGCAAAATGTTAAAACGGAATTAATAGCCCTTCTTGGCTAACGCGCTTTGGACTAAAAAGTTTTTATAAAATAAGCTTTTATTTAAAACTCACAAAATAATTAATGAATAAAAGTAGAAAAATAATTTACCATGTAGTAAATGGAAACAGGAAACTAAGCCATTCTCTTTACAGATTTTATTTACAGTTTTATATTAGTTTATGTTTTACAGTTTATGTTTAGTTATAATAATGTTAAAAATATCATTGCAGCACACTAAGCGTAGACGACTAAATAACGAAAACTAAGTGATCGAATTGAGTTTTCAAAAATATAAGGCATTAAATTTATTGAGGTGCTTTTATTATTCCTGGCATAAAATTGTAGGTGAAATTTATAAAGAAAATTATTTAATTTCTTGCTCCCATTAAACTATAAATTATATTTCTGCTTTTATTTCATTAATAATCTTGAGAGTTTTAAAATAATAACTTATTTTACAAAAACTTTTCTACCTTTTTTTTAACAATATTTGCTTTAAGGAATAAATTATTCAGAATTCTTTCTTGAAGGAGACAGACTTTTGTAGAGACATTAGGGTATTTGGAAGCAGGAGGCACGAAAAAATGACCAACGCCCTCGCCGGGACTCGAATCACGGTCCTCTCGAACACGCGCCGAGCGTGATTGACCACTACACCACGAAGGTATGCTAAGAAGGCGGGAGAAATACTTTATATACTTCCCCTTTTTTAAGGGCAACTGGGGATTAGGAGAACCAGTCGCCAAATCCTGGTGGTGGAGAATCATCATCCACCACCTTTTTTAGTTCGGGCGCCAGTGTAGAGTCATTAGGTTATGTCGTAGCAGGAGAATGGAAAAATGAGCAATGCCTTCGCCGGGACTCGACCCACGGACCTCTCGAGTACGCGCCGAGCGTGCTTGATTACTACACCACGAAGGCATGCTAAGAAGGCAGGAGAAATATCTTAAACTTCTTAAGGCGAATTAGGTTTTTAAAATAATGGGAAAAAATTCGAAACATTTTCAAATCGGATTTTATTAATGAAACAAAAGTTTATATATTTCCTTATGCTAAGAACGCGGGAAAAATACCTTATACTTTTTAGGGCGAATTAAGTTTTTAAAATAATGGGAAGATTCAAAACATTTTTCAAATCGGATTTTATTAATGAACAAACGTTTATATATTTCCTTCTGCTAACATCAATTTTACCTCTTTTGTTCTAATATTCTGGTTTCAGATCTAAATTTCGAGCAGAAGTTTCCACATGTAAATTAACTTATATAAGCACATATATTTCAGTACTTGTGATATATGTTTGCAGATTTAAATACAGATTGCTTTCAAGCCATTAAAAAGATTTATTTTAAGTAAAATACTCGTCTGCTTTTAACTCGGCTAGATGCACCGTATCTTGCGTATTATGCAATAGTTTCTTAAAATCAGATATATGTAAGATGCCTTAAAACAATACATGTTGCAGAAAAGTAGTGAAACGGAGTCACTATATAAGTCGATTTTAAAATAACGCACTTAATGGTCAGTGTTTCAGCAATGTAATGAAATTCACTTGCGCCAAAGCTATTTTTACAAATTTTCCGAAGTTTATATTTAGAGTAAACTATAGAATATAAAGACTAAATGATAGCCATTTTTTTTACTCTTTTTTGTGAGTATAATTTCTTGGAAAAAATCTGCAAAGGACCAGATTCCAACGATCGATCAAAATGTTAAGATTTTTTACACTGTCGCTAAGCTCGCAGTTTGCCAGTCTGCTAGTGTACTCGCTTCTACTAACCCATTTCTTTTTATCTCCTTAGCTTTATTATTAACAACATTTTCTTCGCACTTACGCCATACAGAATTCAAGAGCAAAATTACAAAAATTTTAGCAGCAGCATAGCAACATTTGTTTAGAATTCCCAGTGCAGTGTTACGTGTTGGCATACATTTTTTATTTTTTTCACTCTTTTCTCAGTTTATTACATCAATGTTCAGTTTCATTAGTAAAAGGGTTTAAAAAACTGTTTATTTTTGTCTTTTTATTATTAACATTTTGTGTGTTACCTTTTTTTTATTAAATATCATGTTTTTCGCTCTTACTGCCACATAAAATATCACAAAATATTCTTACAAACAGCATATCTTTAGATTTACGATAAAGAGTCTCGTGCGTTGCAGTTAAAGATATTTTATTCTCTTCAGTGTTACAACTGCGTGCGTTTCCTTTATACCAGAGCAGTGTTATGAAGGCTTTTGTCTTGCCGAACCGTTGCCGAATAGCATAACGGTTCCGGCATTTTTATGGCGGGCTCTATCATTTATGTTGTTGTTCGCATATTAAATAATCGATGAGGTTCAAATATTAATTAATCGATGGTGTTCATATATTAAATGAGGGATCCGTAAAGTTTCGTATCGATAGATTGATTAGAATACATTTTAAAAATGCTTTTGTGAATGCATAAGATCCTATGAAATTGAAAACTTAAAGTATAATTTTCTCAGTTTTGTATTTTTCCCTGCATTAAAATAGTTGGTTTGGAAATTTTTCGCTTTCTCGCTAAGAATGCATATCAAAAACAATATTTTGGACATGTTTATTAGTTACCATTTTTATAAAATATTAAGTTAAAAAAATTTATCTTTAAACATCATAAAACATGTAACTGAATTAAAATCAAAACGGAAACTAACTTCGAAACATAATTAAATACGCAATAATCAAGTGTACAGTGTGCGTGCAGCTAGAACTTAGAAACGAGCCCGGTGCGATCAAGGGAATTATGGTGTGGTAGCCCTCTATGCCCCATCCATAAAGAAGGTTCCCGTTTTTACCTGAATTCCTTGCATTTGAAGATATAAGGGCTGGAAGTTTCGCCCTCTAGAAATTTCTAGAGCAGTCCAGAACATTCCAGTCCAGAGCCTTCCACAGCATTCTAGAATATCCCGGAACGTTCTGGAATGTTGTGGAATGATCGGAAATAGTCTGGAACGTTAGGGAACATTCCGGAATATCGTGGAACATTCCAGTACATTCTCGAATGTTGTGGAAAGTTCAGGAACATTGTGGACCATTCGAAGCCTTTTTTGCATAGGTGGGGATGCCCATTGGTAGGAGTATATAAAGCAAAATGACACTGATTTACTGAAATAATATAGCAATTGTTTCCCATATTTCGATTCTACAACTCAAATTATCCCTACATATTAAATTTTGTAATTTTTCGTGAGAAATTTAAAAATTTGTCTTGGCGCATTTTTTTTTCATTTTGCGCCAAGAATTCACTTGGCGAACTTCTTTATTTATAGCAGCCTATTTCCTATCCCTTTTTATCATTGTCCATGAGCAGAAAAGACAGACATCGTCCGTACTTTCAGATAATTTTAACAAAGTGCGTAAACCACATTTTCGTTGTTATTGCTTATAATAAATAGGCCAAATTTTAAACGCGCCAATATGTAAATTCATGTATATCTTAGGAAATTCTGAATAAAAAACTCTAATTTTTCGCAGGTATGCTTAGAAATGCATCTACTTTAAGATGACGGCAAAACTGTTATAGGTTATAATTCAAAATGCTTTTCGAAAAATTTATAAAAATTATTTTAAAAAATAAATTATAAAAGTAGACGAATTTTATTTGGAAGGAACCTAAGTTTCGAAATATGAAAGGAAGAATCAAATACGTTTAAGAAAAAAGGAGATATTAATAAATATATATCAAATTCAATTACCATAGAGGAGCTAAAATTTTGAGAGCTAATTCTTTAAAAACTATTCGTGCGATTTTCACAAAACTAGGCAGTTTGGCATAATTTGAGACGTAGAATCGAAATATGGAAAAAAAATTGGCATGTCATTCCAGAAAAGTCCGATTTTGTGTCAAAATACCTATATTAGAACAATGCTATATATAAATGTAGTACATATCCTAAGTCGAGCTATCGAGACATGAAAAACGCAAGTTGAATTTCATCAATCGGTCTAGTAGAACGGAAAATATATAACTGTCCTTCTGTCCTTTTGGGGAGGGGGCGCAGTGTACCTTGTTGTACCAAGGAGCTTTATCTGACTAGAATATGAAATATTCTGCGTCACCTCTTTTTTGATGAAATAACCACAACTGCCGCAATATATCAAGCTACTATATACTATATATTCGTCCCAGTATTCTCAAGGGAGGGAGGCCTTATATTCCTTTGCCTGTGATGAATAATTGAGGACTTTTACTGTTGGGGAATCCTGTTTCTGTGCAGCAAGTCCATGAGAGTTTTCAATGTCTCGTGTGGCACTGTGACGATTTTCCATTCCACATATAAACGTCAGGATAAGGGGAAATAATCACTTCGGCCTTGAATATAGAACACAGCGGAAAACTCGTCTACTTGCAATGTTTCTTCCATGCTGTTTACTAACTTCGTATCACTTGGCATAATCATTTGCTTCTCTATATTGCAAACATCTGAAACCGATATAGTTTCAATTGATATCGTCATTGCGAAAGCTCTCAGACGTTTAGCTGTGGACTACAGAACGTACGGTTAATACGAACATTCCGGAACATGACAAATTGTTGATTTCTGCGGATTGTCCACCATTTTCTTTACTGTTTGGTTAGAAATGCTCGGTCGAATGCTCTTGCGCTTACACTGAAAATCGTTATCCTTGATTTGTCAATATTTTTGCCGAATGTCATATTGGCTTGCCTATAGGATATTGCAGAAAGCTATAGTAGATCAGAATCATATTGTCTTTGAAGAGCATTTGAACAGCATAGTTGGGCAAAACGTTATTGCAGTTGCATTGTAATTATGATTAGATTACGTATTTGAAATTACATTGAAATTATAAATAGATTATACAATTAAGTACTTTACAATAACAGAGTTATTAATAATTATAATTATAGTTTTAGCGTAATTCATTTGCACTGAAACAACGGATAAACGCCTTACATATTCTAAAACACTTCACTCTTTCGGCTGTAAACTCAATGTTTTGAAAATGGAACTCGTATGTGCTACGTGATGTGGCACAAGGAAGTTTGCAAGCCAAAATTTAAACACATAGCATATATTTTCCCCCTGCTACGTGAATATCAAAAATACGAGCAATTCATGATTTGGAAATTACTGGATTTAATTATTTATAAATTTTTAATAATTTGTTTATAAATTTTTGATAATTTGATTGAATGATTTGGAATATTTGGGGAAGCATTTGGGATAAAATAATTTGGAAAGTAGAAAAGCGATGAATTCTCGTACTAACACTATATAATACGTCCAATCGTTATGTTTTGCCAATATTTTACGTAACAAAAGATTTTCGAAACTACTTTCGTATTTTTTTTTTTTAACTTGGAATGCATTTACGTCATACTTGGGTTTAATTTTAGTTCTATTATTTAAGTTATCACTAGATAGTAAAAATGAAGTTATCACCATATATTTAAGTAATTACTGTATATTAGGAAATTGCGTTCACTGACATCTTGACAGTGACGTTAAAAATAATTAAACTGGACAGTTCATGATTTCTTGAGGAGAATATCTGAGTGAAATCTTGGCATTTTGACGATTATTCATTAGAAATTTTATTAATTTAATAATTCTACTCCATTCTCTTTTGTCCCAAAGTTTAGGTAGATATTTCTCCGCGTACTCCAACTCGTAGGGAAGCCGGCGACACGTGGCACGCGTGTCTGGCCATTTATCCTTCTCCGTTTGCCCCGCATCCCTCCCCCAAAATCCAGAATGGGTTTCGATTGCCTCGCTTGAAACATTTTCAATGTCCCACTCGAAACAGGATGCGAGGAAGGGAAAATAGTTGAATAAAACCTGAAAATAAAATAAAACACGGGGAAAAAAAGTACCTTTTGTTTAGGCGTTGAATGGAAGTTAACAAGGGAAATGAGTTCTGGTTAAGCAGAGGACGAGTAAATAGGGAATTTGTGTACAGCGTCATGGGAAAACTGGTACTTAACTGCTATTGCTTTCACGTCTCTTTCGCGGATTCTATATATGCTATTACCGACGTAAAGAGCAAAATTTTAGCGATAAAAAGTGCGTGTTACAATTAAAAAACTCAGTATGAACTATGATGCTGATTTATCTACATGGTTTAATGTAAATTCATTTTACAATAATTATTTGCAGGAAACATATGTAACAAAATTTGATGGGAAGATCGTACGGAACCAATCGGAAATCAGAAATTCGTCAAGGATTAGCTGATGGATGCATTCTAGAAAAGCAGTTATAATTGTTATGCAATTTCGTTAAAACTAGATAACAAAGTAAAACTAACTTTTCATTTAATGTTTGCATATTACGCATGTAAAATTTTGTCGCTGTTATTACACTGTGTAAAAATTACATGAGTTACGGAGTTAGGCAAATCCTTGAAGTCCGAATTGTGTTTCTTAGTTATGAAAAAAGTTATTTATACATAGTAACAATGTTATTAATGTAAAAATAATGTCCGATTACAGATAATAATAACACTTAATATACACTAACACTGCTGGAAAACGAAAAAAACTGAAGGCACACCGTCCTATTATTATCTTATGACAACTAGATTTAAGTTGTTTTGGTTTCAGATAGACGGAAAGTTTAATTAGTGTCATCTAGTAACACCATTTGTATAACAGTTATGAATTATCTGAGAATGAAGAATTTTTAAAATTTTTACAATAAAATAGTGCGTATATTTAAAGGCAGTTTCTAATAATTTAGCTGAATATTATTAATATAAATATTATTAATATAAATTAATTTAATATTATTAATATAAATTAATTTTGCTGAATCAGCTTTAATGTTCCTAAACTTAATATTTTTAATAAATACTTTTTTTAGAAATTCTTACTATAAAATGGCTCTTATATGTAAGGGCAG
>KK114668.1:212884-232480 GCA_000611955.2 Stegodyphus mimosarum
GCTGAATATAATAGAATCTATAGTAATGTTCCTTAACTTAATATTTTTAACAAATACTTTTTTTTGGGAGTTACAACTTTAAAAAAGATAAACTATGTTCCTAAATGAATTAATTATAATTATTAATACATCTCACGTCATTTGCATAGGTAGAAAATCCTCTGAATATCATAAACAATCATGTTAGCATTTGTCCAATTCTTGTAACAAAAGCACGTTTTCGATTGCGCCATTTCGAATCTCGGAAAACTTCTGGATCATTAGCCCTCCCTAGGAGTCCATATCTCCCTCCCTTGACCACTGTCCAGTCACTAATGGGTCACTCATCTCATACACATGGAAATGAAGTTATGGCATCAAAAGGGGGTACCCGGAACCGGGAGCGGAAATTCAATGGGGTCATTGCGCGGAAGTCACTGACCATCGGTCAAGGGGTCTCCGGCGCCCACCGACCCCCTTTGTGCCGGGTGAAAACTAATGCTCTGTATCCGCCTAGCAGAAGAGATAGAGCAAATATTTTAACTACATAGATGACAGGAAAGGGGTCTGAAATACTTTGAGAGATGGAAAGAGGTTTGTTTTCCAAAGGATGGCTTGGCTTTCCATGCGGTAGAATTGATTTGTAGCTGGTGGATGGCATCAGCATTATGGCGAGGGGAGATAGACCTTCAGATCTTGGGTGGAGAAAAGTAAATGAGAAAGTACTAACTGTTAGCAGAAATATATAACTGTTCTATTCTGAATTGATTTCAACAGAATAACTCAAAGAAGTTTATATCTCAACAGCAAATTATGCTCCCAAAAGTAATTAAAGACAACTTAACGGTTAACGGGCTAACTGCATCTTTTCGTGACTCCCTCCCCAGGTGTAAAGTACATTTACATCACACGTGGTATCCAGTTTTCTTAGACTATATTCCACCAAGTCATTTCTCCTCTTTTGCAGACAATCTTCGTGTGCTTTGCTATATTCAAATAAACAAACCTAACAAAGTAAAATGCAACTCTTTTGACTCGTCTATTACTGCGCCACAAAAGAGCAACATACACGACTGACTGAGAAAATACCATGTAACAAAGAAACAAACGCACTCAAATATTTTTCGAAAGGCGCATCTGTAAGCTGATAAAAAAGCATGAAGCCATCAGTTTCGACATCATCATGGATCACGGCTATAATAGCGAATTGAGAATATAATGGCTATAATAGCGAATTGAGAATATAATGGCTATAATTGCGAATTAAGAATGTCTTACAAGGCCCATGACCACACGTGGAGATATTTTGCGAAATGTACAGAATATTTCAGCTCTCCCAGTATTGATAAGAACAATTTTACAACAGTTAGCTGATATGAGTTTGGTATTAAGCCATCCTTTATAAAAGCTTTCACTAACAGCAAGCCACAGTTCTGAACGTTTGCAATGGTGCCACAGCAAAGTTGCATGGAGTGCGAATGGGAGAGTGCAGTCTTCACCGTCGACTCTCACTTATGTCTTAAAAATGGTAATCATTGTGTTAGAGTGTGGAGGCTACGAGATGCCTCTACCAGTTTCGAGGGACACATAGTCCGTCAACGGAGAATGATGATTTTGGGTGCCATTAGCGCTAACAGACCTTTGTCTCCTGTCCACCAATTCAATCACATTAAAGGGACGCAGCTATGTTGATGATGTGCTACAGTTAAATTTTCTTTCGTATCTTTATTATCTAAAACATCAAATAAAACTCCTTTTCCAACAAGATAATGCCTGTTCGCAGATCATTTGGGATTCATCCTGAATACACTGTAAGAAGTCCACCTGCTGCCTTGGCCTTCTCGATCCCGACCTTTTAGCAATCGAATGTTGTGCGCCATGAATGGGTGCTGTCTGAATATCTCTCCTTGAAGATAAACTATGTGTTCCCATTAATAAGGCGGGGGTGTGCTATCGAAAACATGATTCGAGCAGTCCTTGATCCAAAGTAACAATTTGTTCAATAATATATTGCTCGAATGGAGTAGCCATGCCTTGCTGATGCCCTGCTGTCATTTAACAGCTCTGAAAATTAAATCATTTGCTAAGAGCTTGATTATCTGCCTGTCTACGAACAAAGATAGTGTTATTTCTAGTATTCTTTTACAATGTGGCAGTCTCTATATCGGTGTATTTTATTGCGCAGTCAGTTTTATGCAAATAAAAATTTCCAGCTTAGTGGGAAGGCCACTTATCTCCTATCTAAGTTCTAAAGTATAGTTTCTTTTGTTATTTCCAACAACATTATGCGGTAAAAATTCCCATGTTACGCGAAAAATTATCTTTAAAATGATATACTGGTTTCTTTACTCACTAAGCACGAATTGAGTTTGCATTTTCTTTCCTCACTGAAATTCTCATTATCACAGAAACTTGAAGTTTATACAGTCATAATTTTTAGTTTATGAATGAGTAAAACTACAGTTTAGTTCTCAAAATATAAACTTCACAAGTGGTTTGTACAGACAAACTCCTAAAACGTTTTCTAAAAGGCTTACAGGCCATATATTTGGTTGTTCATATTTAAAGTTTTTCAAACGCTTTTTTAATCCAAATCATAGTAATTGAATACAGATCAATATTATTCACAATCAATTCACAAGTGCTATGGCGTTAATAATTCACATTCAACTTGGTGAAAATGTTGAAATCTTGTATTCAAATATTTTAAAATATAATTCCGATTTCAGACTCAGCAACTTGAACATCCTGAAGATAATTTCATAAGGAGTTCAAAACTTTTAACAAGTTTAGAAAATCAGCTTTAAAAGTTATGACGAAGGAAAATAACATTTTAATGGCTGCAAAGGTTTTTTTAGGATTTTTACACCAAACTGTATAAGCTAAAAGAAATTTGTCTACTTTTTGGACAACTTATGCATTTTATGTATTCATTATACACGAAATATATTTTTTGCAAGATATTTACACATACTTATTCAAAACTTTCAACAGCTGCTCTTTCGAAGTTCTACGCAAGATACTTAAAACATTTTGACCAATTAAATATCTTTTGAACAAGCGGTTATAAGCACTTAGGGCTAATTTAATGAAGGAAATAAATCAGATAGTTTTCAGACTTCAACCGTTTTAGTTCCGTAACAGTTTTAACAGAAGTAAATAAAATTTTAATTAAAATAATGCTCTTTCCTTAAAAGAATGAGAAATTAACTAACTAACTAACTAAATAAATAAATAAAAAAGGAAAGGGGGGAAAATATTAAAGTTTTCAGATTTTATATTGCCCCCAAAGGGACCTTTTTTAACATTTTGTGCGTCACCTTTATTTAGTAAATATCATGTTCTTCGCACTTAAACCATAAAATTCAATTCAACAGCAATATCACAAAATAATTTTAAAGAAGATAATATTTTTATCTTCAGAATTTCCGATTCATAGTCTCGCGCGCTGGAGATAAAAACATTTTTATTTCCTTACAGTGTTGCCATCGCTCGCTTTGAAATCGTTGAGTTTGTTAATAAAAAATTCGTTAAAGTTTTACAAAATGTGACATAGATATTAAAACAAATTTCGAATTAGGGCTTTCAGCTCGAGTAGAGGATTACGTTATTCAAAATTTGATGGCTCTAGGTACAACTGTTTTATCACAATGCGAGATACATACATAAATTTATTCAGATTCTTCATTATTTGATTTCTATAAATATTATGCAGGGCTCTAACATCTAGTGGCAACAATTTGAAAAGTGATACGCCGTTTATAATGATTCGATGCAAAATGTCAAACCGAAATTTATAGCCTTTTGGGATAAAAAAAAGAATAAATGATGAAGAACGATGATGATGAAAAAATGATGAAACGATTGAGAAATAAAAAGGAAAGGAATAAGAACTTCTGTATTAAACGCCCAATTCTTAGCTTAGATTGATTAAGCAGCTCTCAGGAGGTCTGAAGAATTTTATACTTCTATGATTTAAAATGACATCTTATGAAAAAAAAAAGATAGATCTGAATGAAGTAGTTAATTCTTCTAGTACTTTTCCTGTTCTCACAGAGAAAAGAGAAGATAGGGTAACTGTCTGATGATTTTAGGCCAGAAAATTACACAGCATAGCTATCATCTATGACATTTTTCATAACAGTTTAGTTATTTTGTAGCTGTGTGGTATGGTACTCAGCAAAGGTGTTAAAATGCAGTTTGGATTCAGTTCTAAATCTTTTTTTTAATCCCCTAGAAACTAGCAGATTCTTATCGCTCCCAGCACCTGGTATTCAGTTGCCTACGGCGTCTTCTGTAACGTAGGAAACGCGAAGGAGTTATTTGCAAATGAAGGGTTAAAAACCACGACTCTCTTTAGTCCGTGTTTACAAAACTGGGAACCCTTTTTTCTGTTTAAGTTCATTTAAAGGAGACGCTGAGTTTTTGTTTGCCTTCATGGCCATCTGTTTGAGCTTGCAAGTCTTACAGAACTGTTTCATTGTTGACTCGGCCGGAAAAGGCAGAATAGTGTCGACAAACTGGATTTAATTGCTTTTCTTTTTTAAGTGCTCCTTCGAATTAAGAAATATCTTCAGTGACAGATTTCAAACTGGAATAAATATGTGGTTAATATATGCTTTTCTACACATAAATCTTAATTTCTCCTATGCCCTTTTTATGAATTATTGGTGCGAGTTCTAATGAGTGTAACTAGGTAAAAACGAAAATCATAGAGCAAATTTATGTGACAAAGTATAAAAGGAGATACAGCTATTAAAATGTAATCTAATTAGTTTCACAGTTATTAGTAAGAATAATTAATTTTCTTTAGACTTAATGGGAAATATTTTAATAAAAGGTGGAATTTGGGAAGTTATATATTATACGCTTCAATGCATATTAACTGGAGAATCAATAACAAAAATTTAAAAGACTAAAATTAAGATTTTTGTCTAAGAAAAAGAATTTCTGTAAAAATAAGGTATTTCATTCACAAAATAATCATCTCAATTAAGAAATCAAGATAAAACTAAAAAAAGTAAGAAATTGTCCAGATAATTTTAAAATTAATTTTTTTTATTTAGATCTCATTGAAACGGCAATAACTTATTGAAAGATACTTACTTGCTTTTAAGTAGATCTAGTTACCTTGTATGTTACCAAAGAAGTTAACATTAAAGAGTTGTATAATATCATAAAATATGGACACGAAATTTCGTTATAGATCAGTTTTTAAATTATAGGTTTTCAAACAGTGCAGATTCTTTAGAGAAAGTAAATTATTTTATTAGTACATTTTGATTGGTTTTCAGGTATATTTTCAACCGCATTTGGTTAGTTTCCTTCTGTTCAGAGCGTTCTTATGATTCGTTACAATTAACAAATCTTGACTATGTTTAGCTTTATTTTATCTTTCAACAGCATTTATGATTAAATTAAGATATGATATAACTTGCGTTCTGCATGCATCTTTCCTTGGCTTGTTGATGGTGTGATAGTAAATAGTTTAGTTGTTGTATGTTTTTGCTAGTTTTTTAAATTTATTTATATTGTTCTATTTTTATTTGAGTATTATATTTTTTAAATACATTTCGTGAGAGGTTTGTTTTTTGTATATATACTTCCTGCTTAACAGTCTGTATTTTGTTTAATTAGTCCCTTTTTTTTCGGGGAGTCTATCTAACAACTTTTTGTGTACTTAGTTACTAAGTTGGCTATCTTAATCTTGGCTTAAATTTTCGCTTTTATATCTTAATTATCTATTAACTTTATGGGACAAAAAAACAAGCAAAATAAAATATTATTAAATATAAGAAATATAAAGTTTATCATTTTGTTCCTTGCACTTAATGCTTTTACTTTATTTTGCTTCATTTTAATTAATATAACATGCAAACGCATATGTACATGTTACATTAAGCGAACATGCAAACGCATATGTACATGTTACATTAAGCGAGTATTTTATATATATATATATATATATTAAAAATGAGAGAGGGAGAGAGAGAGAACGTTCTACATTCTGTGAAATCTTAGCAAAATTAATCATGAAAAATTCCTAAAACTGAAAAACTGTATTTTATTGTCCGATAATGATAAATTCGTAGTTTCGCTTACTTGAAATTAAGTAGTGCTTTTGAATAAAAAAAATACCAGTTTTCTTTTTCAAATAACCTCATCCCAGTTCAGTATTATTCAGTATAGTACATTTTAGTTAACAGTAGTAAAATGAATGGCGACACGTGTGGCCATATTCAGGTAATCAGAAATCAAAGATCGCTTTGAAATTCAAAAGCAGTCTCTTTTTCAGATGTGATAAACTCTGCGCAGTTCCATGTTTTCAAGATCATTTTTTCACGCTGTCAAAGCAACACTTTAATGCCTAGGAGGCAAAAGACGATGAACGAAAAAAAAAAAAAAGACTCCCACGCAAACACGACAAGGATGAAAGGTGGTGGGAGCTTTAGGGAGGACTTTGATTGAGGAAATCCAGGGGTATCCGGGATCCTGTTCCTTTTTCCCGGACTAGGAAAACCCCCTTTTCCCGAAGGGAAGGAAGAGAGCATAATTCATTAGCATTTCTTGGCTTTAGCCAGGCAAAAGACGCCCTAGTCACCGAAAAATCCTGGCTTTCTGATTGGCGGAAGGGGGGAGGGGGAGAACACATACTTGACACGCGTGTCGGACGTTCCGGGCTCCCATTGGTCGGTTCCTGAGCGCGCGGTTGCGGTCGTGGGTACTAGCCGATTAGTAGGACATTTAGAACTGAAAGTGAGCGGGGGTTGCATTGATTGCCTCTTCAAAATCGAGATCTCATTCAGAGGACAAGCCCGGTACCGGTCCAGGCGTGTTGCAACACACAGAAGTGATGGTAACGGTGCACGAAGAATCGCGCCAATTAACTGCCGTTTGATATGCATTTATGCTTTTAGAAGAAACTGAGTTATCCGAAACAAGAAAAAATTTGCTGACAATTTTATTTCTCGTTCCACATCGAAATTCGGACGCAGCTTGTATTCAAACTTTTTGATAGCTACGAAGATTACCTATGATATACTGATGACAGTGCTATGTAAGGTGAACATAATGAGCCGCAAGGACTTTTGAATTAGAACATTTGCATTATTTTGGGAAACCGTGAACTGGTAAACGTATTTCAAGAAGCATCTCTTGATACAGTTCAGTAATTAGACTTCGAAGAATTAAATACATTATTAACAATTAGATTTTTAAGATAAAATTATTTGAAAAAGAAGTTTCTATGAAACTCTGCAACGGTATAGACCACCTTGGACGAGTGACACCGAAAATTGCTGCCACGAAGCCAACTGAATGAATGATTTATTTATTTTAGTAAATAAAGTTATAGTTGGCCAGACTTATCCACGATGTTGCGTTCAGCTGTTGTTAGTATGGTGTCATGATATTTTAATGAATTTAAAAAGAACTGCTGCCGTGCTATGAATTTTACTAACACCTGCATTTCAAACAAGAACTTTGTATTGAATTTAAGAACAATATTAGTTAGTTCAGTGATTCTATATTAATTGTTAAAACAGACATTTGAAATACTTCAGCAGCAAATAACCACTGGAAAGCTACATCAATACCTATTTATGATTAAAAACTAAGGAATTCTTATCTGTACAAAAATACTGTTGCACATACTTAAGCAATATTAATTTGTTATGAACAGTTTGCTTTCGATGTTTTTAGACATTAATTATCATTGAAAAATGGAATTTTTTTTATCACGTGGTACTGAATGCTTCATTTTTAACAGAGATGACACTTATGTCGCATCTTACATCATCAGTAAAATAACTCATAAATAACTGAAAATAAATTCAGTATAACTGATAGCTGCCGAAAGTTTGAGGCTTAAGACTTTAAATTAAATTGCACTGTGATGCTAGTTTTGAGTTGAAAGAATAGGCTCAATACGTAAACATACTGCTCAGCGTTTTAAATTAGAGCTGAACGCAGCTGTATGGTATGATACTTCCGGTAATGACAGCATCAGCGGACGGAAGGCATTCCACTGACCGAAGCCTTGTCTGCGGTCACCATTGAAGGGGAGGTGAAACTGCGTTGCTCGGGGGGCGGCGGCGGCAAGGAACGCGAGAGCAGCGTGGCTCGCGACGGGGACTGCCCCCACCAGCTGCCGTGCCGCTACGGAGCAACCACCGCCGACGTATACCGGCTGTGGATGCAAGGCAAGCCGGACTTCTACGGTAGTGCATCACCTGTGGCCAATCTACCCATGCTTTTCACAGGTAAAGACACTCTTTATTACTTTATCTCAGTTACCTATATCCGCTTTTCACTAGTGCATAAAAATACATAAGCAATACTGTACTTCTAAGTTTATAATCCAAGCTTTGACTATTTGATAAGACACTCAGCTTTGTTGGTTTTGGTATCCCTCTGGCATTCGAGATACTATTTTGTTTTAAAAATAAATCTAGTGACAGGTATTTTTGAGAAATTAATTCCTCTTATGATTTCTCCTAACTTAATTGAGACTCTTCTTAAGACTTCAGTATTTCATTGTTCTTGCATCAATTTGTAAGGAGGCTGATGTATAACTAACTGGATATTAATCTCTATTTCTCTTTTATTTTTTGTCTCATTCTATAGTAAAATTTTTCTTATTTCTCTAGATTATTGCTATGATTCGCTAGTTACAGAGACAAGATTAAAGCTAGATATTGCAATACACATATTTTGAGTAATGTTCCGCTTCGGAATTTAAAAAAATACCCTATAGAAATTTTTTAGAAGTGTTAATAGTAGAATTATATGTTGCTATCGTAATTTGTCGTAAATCTGAAAATCTCCAAATTTTCGCTACGAAATGATTCATATTGGTTTTCATTTTGGTTTGGTAACTAAAATATTGCTTTCAGAGTTTTTAATTATCGAAAATAATGCAATTCCCTGATGCCGTACTTCTAATTGATATCTAATTCTTAGAAATTGCTGATTTATCTAGTAAGTTAACAATTAATTGCATATATAGAAATTGGACAGCTTATTAGATTTTTAAATCATAGTTCATTCCAACTAATATTGCAGATAATGAATGATTTATTACTAAATATTATTTAAGTATTATATTTTTTAATTCTTTATTCACTGTCTAGTAGCAGTAAATCAATGAAATTTGTTAAATGTGTTTCAGAAACTGAAAAAGAAATAATTCAATTACACTATTAAAATGCTGAATTTTAAGTATACATTGTTTTAAAGAATTCTTTAAAAATGTGTATCAAAGTTAGAAACTTTTTAATTTAGTTTTTCTTTGAAGTATTATTAAAATCTTTAATTATTCTTCAAAAATCAGTTTTTTCCAAACCTAAGTACAAGTAGTTAACTGTAGATAATAATTTGCTGATCTGTTTGAATTTCCGCGCCTTAGGGCTACTAATCACTGGAAATTGACAATATTATTTCTTATATATATATATATATAAATAACGAAGTTTAACGATGCTGAATTTAAAAATGTTTCAACTTCTTATATTATCAACAATGTTCGTTAAATTCACCTTGCCTTTCAGACACTTTATTTCGAATATATCAAAATGTAAATCGGTCTATAATTTTACAAAATTGTTTTAAAAGCAGTCGATTTGAATAAATATGTTACAATTGCTTTTATATTTAAACATTTATATTTAAAATTAGGAAATTGTGCACTTCAAACTTGTTGACGTATTAAAAATTATTATTATTGACATATTAAAAGTTAAAGACTTATGAATTACGTATGAATCTATTAATTATATGTATTTATATATGAGTATATGAATTATATGTATTTTCAATTATGTAATGTTTGCAAAGATTTCAGAAAAAAAATATTTTTAGTAAAATGAAATTTGTGCATTTCGTTTTAAAAATGGTATCAGAAAAGAACAAATGTTGGTTTAGCATTTTAGTATTTGAAACCACCAAATTTTGAGCATCGAAATCAACGATATTTAGAATCCAATCTAGAATACAAGGCTCATATACATTCACTATACGCGAATTTATACATCAGCTCATCTTATCGGAGCTACAATATGTTTATTATAATAAATTCAAACTAATAATATTTTAGATAGGGCGCTTTCTTTCTTGGCTTAAATTAAAACTTCGTTTCAAAACTACTGCTATATTTAAAAACTAATTTTAATTATTATCTAAAATGTTATTATGCTTTCGATATTGAATGCACTATTCTTTCTAATAAACTTAGTTTCTTTTCTTTTTTTTCTTTCTTTTTTTTTTCCTTCTTTTTCCCTCTCACCCAAGTACCTATTTAAATGTTAATTGAAGAATTAGTCACGAAATTTGTAGCAAGAAATTATAACCAATGCTTCACCCATGCTACTTCTAGCTTTTTGTCTAGGATATCGTAGAAATTCTGAGTTTTTTTAAATAACGAGATTCTTATAATTATCGTATTATATTAAGTAAGGATATTTATGTAGTGCAAAACTAAAAATGAATTTTTAGTCGTATTATGAAGTATTAGATAAAGAGTCATGTATTATTTAAATTTGATGCAATCTCTTAACGTAAGAAATTGTACATAATCTTCTGTTAATTCTCATAATCGCAATAAAACTACTGAAAAAACATTATTTTCGATAATTATATTTCATAAATTTTTAATTGCAAATATAATTTTGACTGATTATAAATTTCGGAAGAAGCTTACACTTAATATGATTATATATCTAATTACTATATAAAATTATACTAAAATTTTAAATATTTATTTTTTAGTTACAGATACTTTTTTTATCGGCGAAGAATCAAGGACTGAAATTTGTGAAGGATATTTAGCTAACAAAAATATTGCAATAAAAATTAGATGCAGCATAGGATAATTTGGAGTAACTCTGCATCAAAAATTAGCTTCTAGTTATTATGAAACTTATAAAAATTTTGTGTCCAATTTTAGCATGGAGATTTTGGCTTACATCTTAAAACATCTATGCAATACTATTTTTGTTTTTATATATATAAATGCATGCATAAATTATACTTTTTCAGATTACACGTGCATCTATACCAAAATAAAATTTTTATTATTTAGAGTCTAATATTGCTCATTTCTGGAGTAGTTATTAGTCGGCAGCAGTAATTTTCTAGTAAAGTGCTAAAGTAATTAGACTGTGTGAATGTTTTTCTATGCATATTTCAGTAAAATGATAATTAGACTTATTTTAAGTGTAATTGCAATTTATTTGATTTGTAAAAGTTTAATCTTACATTCTACGAAAAAAAATACATTTTTAAGTTATAATTATTATTGCTACTTCCTCTAGTAGGAACGGATGAACTCCTCACAAAGCTCTTGGCTCTATGCAAAATATTCCGAATATTTATATTTTACATTCTGTCTCTTTTAAACCAGGAGATGTTTTCGTCTTCTCTTGTGAAAAATTTTGTGAGGGGGGGAAAAACAGATAGCGGAATCTGTGTTAATATGACCTTCACAATATAAAATTGATCTTTATCACTGGATCTAACATAAACAAATATATATATATATATATATATATATATATATATATTATATATTACAATTCATGATGAAGTGTTATTTCTACTTAATCATTCAATCAAATTTAAGTTATTACTATCTTCAAAGCATTTGCTGCTTGCCTTTGAATTGATAAATAATTCAGCAACGTATCATCTACGTAAAGGAACTAAACCTGCTTCTGAAGAAACTACGCATTTGTAATCTTGAGAAGTACAATCCTGTAATGTCTTAATAACACGCCTGCTGTAGTTACTCAAATAGACCATGGTATCCTTGTTGCCATGAATTTACCAGTTTACATAAGTTCTTATCTTAAAATTTCCTGTATCTGAATCTGTATTTA
Source organism: Stegodyphus mimosarum (assembly GCA_000611955.2). Lineage (NCBI taxonomy): Eukaryota > Metazoa > Arthropoda > Arachnida > Araneae > Eresidae > Stegodyphus > Stegodyphus mimosarum. The sequence continues at coordinate 224,737 of KK114668.1, forward strand.
AAATACATTAAAAAATATTTTTATTTAATTTTTAATTAAAGGAAACTTTACGTAACAAAATATACATTTTATACTTTATATTTAAATTTATTAAAGTTTGATTTTAAAACACCGGTTTGAAAAAAAATTCTATTCTAGCTATTACATTTGTATAAAAATAAAAATGAATTACGTGTGTGCGATTAAATTCAACTGATTTGGTTTCAATACAGGTTTCTTGTTAATTTCAATTACCTAGAAACTCATGTAATAAATTATCAATGTATAATTTCATGAGCAATGTAGATTTAAGGAATAATTAGTAATATTAATAATTCCTTAAATTCATATTACTAATATAAATGAGATGCAATTTTGCTAATACAATTGACGGCGTGTCATATAAGGCTTTATGGGAAGATGGAGAGTTATCACGAAGCATCTCAATTACGTGTAATAAATTTTGAATACTAATCGAAAATAAATTTTATAATTATGACTTGTGAGTTACATAAGCTTAACAGAAAGTACTTCTAGTGGGTCAAACATGTAACTTGAATACTTTAATTCAACATATAACAGAGTGGAAATGTACTCCTGTGACTCACCTAGTTGCCATTTTTTTTTAATTAAGGAAAAAAAAATCTGAAAGCTTTCATATTTTACATTACTCCCAAAGGGGCGTTTTTTTAACGTTTTGTGTGTTACTTTTATTTATTAAATATCATGGTCTTCGCTCTTAAATCATAAAATTCAGTTCAACAGAAATATCGCAGAGTAATTTTAAAATGAGCATAGCTTTGGAATTTCCGATACACAATTTTGAGCTCTGGAGATAAAAATGTTTTTTCCGTACAATGTTGCCATTTCTCGTTTTGAAATCGTAGAGTTTGTTAATAAAAAACACATAAATGCTTTACTAAATATAAAACAGATAATAAAACAAAATCTAAATTCCGAATTTCGGCTTCCAGATGCCTATTCGGGTGGAAACGTACGTTATTCGAAATTTGATGGCTCTAGGTACCGTTGTTTTATCACAGTGCGAGAAACATGCATACATTTATGCAGATTCTTCATTATTTAATTTAATTTAATTTAATTTAGGGCTCTAATATTTGGTGGCAACACTTTGAAAAGTGAACCGACATTTATAGTGAACCAACGCAAAAGGCCAAAACGAAATTAATAGTCCTTCTGGACAAATTGGCCCTTTGAACTATACAAAACTCCTCGTGTTCCATAATTTATTCCATGAGGCTTACATCTGTAAGTAAATAACTGATAATACAAGGAGATACAATTCAACACTAAAAACGTAATATCTAGGTCTGGAGAGAGCAAAGAAAAATAAATAATTTTAATAATAATAAAAAAAAATCTGAGAGGTTTCAGATTTTAAATTACGTCTAAAGAGTTTTTTTAACGTTTCTTGTGTTAACTTTATTTATTAAATATCAAAGTCTACGTACTCAAACCATAAAATTCAGTTCAACAGCAATATCGCAAAATAATTTTAAAATGAGCATATCTTTAGAATTTCCAATACAGAGTCTCGCACGCTTTAGATAAAAATGTTTTTCTTACAGTGTTGCCCTTTTCGCTTTGAAATCGTTTACTTTTTTTAATCAAAAATTCATTGAAGTGTTACAAAATATGAAATCGATAATAAAACAAATTTCAAATTCAAATTAGGGCTTCCACGTGCCCACATTCTATGTAAGATTACGTTATTCAGATTTTAATGGCTCTAGGTATCGTTGTTTTATGACAGTGCGAGAAACGTACATACATCCATGCAGATTCTTCATTATTTAATTTCTTTAACTATAGTACAGGGTGATAATATCTGGTGGCAACAATTTGAAAAGTGAGTCGCCGTTTATAGTTTTCAACGCAAAATGCGGAAACGAAATTAATAGTCGTTAAGGGCAAATTGCCTCTTTGGACTAAAAATACAAACACTACTAAAATAAGAATGCTAAAATATATCACGAATAATGTTACGTTAGTACTTCTATAAAAGAAAATAAACCAACTTAATAATGAAGCAATAATAATAAAAACCAAATAATAGTTAAAATAATACAATGACACATAAAAGATTAAAATCCAGTCACATAAATAGTAATACCAAAAGTTGAAAGAAAAAGTAAAGTTGAACAAGACTGCAAAGGCATTGGAGCTCCTGACAAGATTATAGAAAATAGGCGGCTTGCGAACAGGAAGCTGCCCTAAACTCACTTTAAATGTACTTCTCGCAATTGCATGCAACCTACAGTGCAATAAAATATGTTGCACATCTTCCAGTTGTATATGAAATCAAAAGCGAAGAACGAGAAGAAATTAAGATTTGCTAATTAGAGATCCTAAAACAAATGTTTTCCACCAATTAAATAACTAGGCTAAGAAATGAAAAGTAGTTTTTTCGTGTTTTAGAGTGTTGAAACGTTTCCTAATTTTAGAAAGATTTCATCTGCTATAGAAATGTTTATTTTGTGTTAATGTGTTTTTAGCTTTAAAGTTGTGTCATCCAAAAGTAATCTACTTTAATTTACCTGTAATGAGAAACTATATTTAAAATGGACAAATTACCGCCTAGAAAGATAATTAAAAGAGAACTCAATTGAAAACGAACTAAAAATTTATTACCATGAGTTTTGAAATTGCAGAATTTATCAGCAAAATAATATAAACTGATGCTTTCAATGAAATAAGCACAACTTAAACAGAGTTCTAATACAGCAGATTACCACCTTGATTTGGAGCATGAATATCTTGATGCAACAGGGAATGATAAATTTACAATTCTTAAGGTTCAGAAATTGGCATTTGTCCCTCGAAGATAATTCTCAGGCATAAGACAGCGGTAAAGGTAGACGATAGAGCGTGTCATTTACCGCTGGAAAACATCGTAAAGATTACATTTGAAGCGAAACAGAATTTTCTCAATAACAGTTCGTTTAAATGTTAATTAAATTCAATACAGTATTATTAACAGTATTAAGTTCAGTAGTATTCCGTATTAACGGTAGTATTTTATGGTTAATCTCCCTATATTTATCTGCCACTAACTTCTTTGTTTTTAGTTAATTTATATTATCTTCTGGATTACGTTTTTGTGCGTATAAAAGCAAAAGATAAAGTAAAAATTAAAAATTACTGCTTAGGAATTAACGAAATATTACTCAACAATTCATTTAACTAAAAGAATTAAATCTAAAAATAGATAAAAATATGAAAGAAATGCATGCATACACATGTATGCATGCATTTCTTTCATATTTTGCACACATAAAAAATGCACACATAATGCACACATAAAAAAGAACATACATAAAAACACATGAAATATGCATAAAAACACATGAAATATACATAAAAAGCACATGAGATCTGTATAGCATATTACACTAACTGTTATGGAACTACGTTCCTTCTGTTTTTCCTTTTGTTTCAAAGGGTAATTTTGATTTAATTTAAGACTACATTCAGTTTTTTTACCAAGTAAACTGTGAATGAAAAGTAAAATTAAATTCAAAATGATCTTTCTTGAACTTATAGTATCGAAAGTATATCAAAAGTTTCCAATACTGAAGCCAATAATTCTTTGACTGATTATTATTTATCTCCCTTATCTTCCTCATAGATTTGTTTGAAGATATCTTTATATCGTAACGGAGGTCGAAAAATTAAAAATGTTCTTCCAATTAATCGAATTTACAGAATAGATTAACATTCGAGTTCTTAAAATATAAAATAAGTGATTTATGTATATATAAATGCATAAGCATATGGGCATTGAAATCTTAACTCAATATCCAGTTTAGTTTAAATCTAAAAATCAATCCAAACTTCGAATTGGAATGCAGGTGCCTATCTTAACTATGTCAGTCTATACAGTGAAAATATAATTAGCTATCATTACGTATTTAAAGCCTTAGCTTCAAATGTTAGTATTAGTAACCGATTCTTGTTTTCAAGTAGATGAAGTTTACACAACACTGACTGGAATGGATTGTCTTAGCACAGATAGATTTTTTTTATCAGTGAAACAGCAAAAAAAAAATTTTTATTTTCTTCATTAACTACATTTTATGAGTGAATGGTCCTCACATTTAGTTCTTTTTTTTCGGAGGGGGGCGAGATTCCAAGTTCCTCTCTTACGCAGCTCTAAGAATAAGTACAGTCTTCTTTTCAAGAGTTTTCTGATTCTTACGGAGAGCATTCGAATCAAATCTTTCTACCTGTTGGATACTGTGTGTATCTCGTGACCATTAACATACCTCAGTGATCATTTTCATTCCTTTGTTACTTGAATACTTTTGAGGAGCTTATAATTCGAATAAGTTTAATTCTTAATCTGTCGTTTTGAAGTTTCCTTTCAATGAAACTATCAGAATTTTTATATTTAAGCCAAGTACACAATCAATGAATCAACTACAGCGCATGAACCAAATGAATAAAATAATGAAAACTTATTAATGTTTTTACAGTTTATTCTTTCCTAATTATTAAACAACCATTGCTTGTAGTCGAAATATCAAAAACAGACAAAGGGGCTCTGTGAAATGAATTTGCTTAGAAGACAGAAATTCCTTTATCTTATTTCTTTGTAATTAATCGCATGAACAAGAATTTAAATTATCAAATAATTGCTTCGGGATCCCTAAGATGATTTTTATCATCACATGAATGTAGATCTAAATATATTATCATACGTAAGAGCAGTAGAATAAAACTTTCCAGAATAGTTGGGATCGCAGTCCATTCGGATATTCGAGAAATCCGGATAAATGTTTAATATTTTTTCTGCTGACCAACTGCATATATATTTGAATGCATTAAGAGACTTTTATTCTTTGATTTTGTAAAGTCATTAGGATTTTTGAAGCTGTGGATTAGGGGACCCAATCGTCAAATCCTGGTAGTGAAGAATCATTATCTACTACCTTTTAGTTCGGAGGTCACTGTAAAGTCATTAGGGTTTATGGAGTAGGAAACACGAAAAATGAGCAATGGCCTCGCCGGGATTCGAACCTGGGTCTCTCGAATACGTGTTAAGTGTGCTACCATTATACCACGAGTCCTGTAGAAAGGAGGGAGAAAATTCCTTAAAAATTTCTTGTAATTTTATTTCATTAAAGTTCATATAGTAAAAAGTAAAATAAGTATACAATTTTCTCTACTTAACAGAAGTAGAATTTTCCTGAGAAACTTTTCACAAATCGAATGGAGTGAAATGATGAAGCATATATCATTAACTTATATCGGAAACATTTGCGCATTTCCATATCTCTGCAATGAAACATATCAGATCAAACCAAATAAAGCAGAAAATCTAAATTAACAGCAAAACAAGAATTATATAATAAAGGCACAACACAAATAATTAGAAATAACCTATTCAAATTGGAAGATATAGAGCATAGGTGGTTTAGAGGTTTATGGTGAATTACGTTAAGTTATTATGATATCAAGTAGTGAAAACTAGTGAGAAATAAATCAACGACCATTTTTTCCCTTAACTAGAGTTTAGAAGAAAGGCATCGCTGATTGTATCCGTTAGATTATCATCCATCCGTAGTTATCCATGTTATATTTGTTTTGTGTGCCTTCACTACTGTTAATAGTCGAATTTAGTTGTCTGCTTTGGTTCAAGCAAAAGATTTGAAATATGACAATATGTTTGATTGCTTGAAATATTTTTTACTTTTCTCATATGCAACCAAAAGAGTGTCCAAAATATTCTCAAATCTACATGTTAATAAATAGTTATATTTTTATTCAGTTATTATTTTAAAAATGTTGGATGTTATTTTTCGTTATCATTTTTCGTAAAAAAAACTTTTTTGGATTTTCTTTCATAAACTGAAAAATGTAACAGTTCTTTTGTGAAAGTATAATTACGTATAATGAATTCTCAGAATGCTGGGACCATTATTCGCGTGTTATCTAATCATTATTCGACGTGTTATTTGAACATAAGTTACGCATATTTGCTGAAATAAAGCACAAAACAGACTTGTTTCCTCCAAAACTGCTGATTCTTGCGTTACCTAAACATGTAACGTCTTTCAGTTTCAGCTACCGTAAAAGCAAAATGGCGTAAAACAAACTTCCATAAAGCCAGTATTTGTGTTTTCCTAAATAAAATACGAAAATGTTTTCTTAAATAAAATTATAATAAAATAAAAATAAGTAAATAAAATTATTTTTTCTACCAAATTTACTCAAATTATTTCTTATTTATCGAAACATTAACCTTTTCCAGTTTCAGTTAAACTAAACAATGAAGTTGATTTTCATTTGTAAAAGCTCTAAAACTGAACGAAGAATAATAAGTTTATGCATGTTGGAAATCTCCCCTAAATTAAATAATTAATTTTTTCAAATGAAATATCAAGTATAAAGGAACTTAAACGCGTAGGGAAGTTAAGAATTACGTTAGTTTTGCTTTTACTTCGAGTAGGAAAACAACAAGTGATGCGTATAACGTGGACTAAGTAACTGGAGATCTTTATATTCTAATATAAATGTCTCAAAAACCGTTACCTGGTGTTAGGTAAGCGTTTGACATCAATAATGTAAATACTGATATACATCCCTGTTGCATTTCAATGTTATAATGGTGAATTTCATGATGTTTTTGTAAGAATAGTATTTCTTCATTCTTTGAAAAATGGTGCTACAAAATTACTTGTTCGAAACTTCTTAACAGTTTTAACGGAATTTGTCGAAAATGTAATATTACAATCACTATCTCATCTGGATAAATTTTTAAACGAAAACTGAGCGATGTTAGATACATGTATGTAAGACAGACAGCCGTTGTTGTATTATACTGCTTTTGTTCCGTGTTTTATCTCACGTTTGATTTAATTTTATTTACAACAGACTGCAAAAGAACGAAAAAGAACTGGAAAATAGGCTGCTATAAATTAAGAAGTTCGACGAGCGAATTATTCTTGGCGCAAACTGAGAAAAATGTGCCAAGATAAAGTTTTGAATACCTTCTTAAATTTTTCACCAAATTTTACAAAATTTAATATTTAGGCATAATTTGAGTCGTAGAATCGAAATATGGAAAATAATATTTAATAATTTGAGTCGTAGAATCGAAATATGGAAAAAAATTGGCATGCCATTTAAAAAAAGTCCGATTTTGTGTCAAAATACCTATATTAGAATGATGCTATATATAAATCTAATATATATCCTAAGTGGCGTTTTCGAGACAGGAAAAACGCAATTTGAATTTCATCAGTCGGCCCTGTAGAACGGGAGATATAGAACTGTCCCCCACTTTTTTAGCGCAGTGTACATTGGCAATGATCGTGACTTTCCTCAAACGATTACCTCCACAGAAGACCACAAAGAATTCTCTGTTTTATGATGCTGAAAAGAGTGAAAAACATGAAATGATGTTAGCAATAAAAGTGTTTATTTAAATGCTAACTCAGTAAGAAAAGTGCGTGATATCCAAAACTAGTGTTTGACAGAAATGAAAATCGTTTCTCAACTTTTACTAATTTTTCATTGCTGTTAACTGATATTTTTAAAGAATTATTTGGGTTTGAACTTAATGTGAAAAGTTTTAGGTATATTTTGATTTACTTGTTTGATAAAGTACTGCATAAAAGTTTCACTGACTTGCTATTAAACTACTTACTTTTATAGATTGTAACTTAAAACTAATTTTTCTTCCTATTCATTCATGTTTGAAAATTGCAAAGTATTTTTTTTGTTTTTGTGGGGGGGGGGG
>KK114668.1:232503-264272 GCA_000611955.2 Stegodyphus mimosarum
TTTCGATTTTTGTACGTGTATTTTTTTTTTTCAAAAATACTTAATTCTTATTTTACTTATTACCTCGTTTTCTCAATATGCATGACAGCAAAATATTAAATCTTATTAGTTTGTTGACAGTGTTTATTAAATGCTAAGTTTTATAGGTAAATCATCTAAAATTCTATGCACAGTTTTACCTAATATATTTCAAGGTATGCATGGAAAAAATTTAGAGTAAAAATATAAACATTCTTAAACAGTAGTAGTAATTTTTACGATGAGGCTTTTTGCTATAATTTTAAATACTTTTTCAAAACTTTCATTTAAAATTGATTTTTAAAATTACGTTTGTAATTTATTTTTAAAATATATTTCAACAAATATTTTAAAATAAATGTTGGAAGGGTTTTATGCTCTCTAAGTCTGTTTCCAAAGTATCGATACAGCTTCTTTGGAGAGGAAAGATGGAAAAAGGACCTGTTAAAAATAATGCAAAAATAATAAATAATTATTGCCACTATAATATTATTACATGAATAACAAAAAAAATGTTATACAAAAAACTATTTGTATATTAGAGAAAGGTATCTATAAGTTTAACATCAGTATCGCAATTGGCATGAATCTTCATGGAAAGGATACCGCGGAAAAAATACTATGCTGATTGCCGTTTCTAAACTACTGCTAAAGGTACCCGAAAACCTGTACAAGCAACGCTACTATAGTCTGTTACTTTAAAATAGGCACTTCAAGGCCGTTCTCTGCCACTTCCCGTTTGCAATCGTAACTCATGTCGTCATTACCGCATAGCAATTATTTGCTCAAGCCGTTTGAGGCTGGAGGTAGTAGTCATCATTTGCGCGTTTTGTCTGATTTCTTCGCGTACCGCTGAAAACTGATTTAGATCAGACAAGCTATGTTTCAAACTTAATTACTTTTCCATTTTAGTTTAATCGATTTCCCAAATAATTCAGCATTCTACTGAGCCGTTTTGGTTTAGGGCGGAATCGAAACTTGCTAAACGGAATTGAAGTGGGAAAAAAAATCAAGCAAGACGTCTTCTTTTCCACAGCTGTTGTTCTCAGGATTACGCTTCAAATCGGGTTACGAGTCAAACCCTGAAGTTTCTATTTTAGGGTAACAGACCATAAAACTGCTCATGAATTCTAACAATAGTAAGAAAAACCTCACTTTCATTGATTTTATTGCGTAGTGAGGCGTCTGAAATATGAGTGACAAAAATAGTATTTAACTAGTAGAAATAATTGGACAATATAATATCAAATATGGATCTTTAAATCATTCTGTGATAGAGGGAGTTTATATTTTCAGAGCTTAGAAGAAATCTGAATTGTCAAAAATTAGAAATAATACTTGATGATTTAAAGATTGATGAGCGATAATCACAATTCATAAACAAATTAAATAATTTTAAGTACATTTTGGTTTTTTTTTTCAGCGCTTTCCCTGAGATATTGATAGATATTACTAGTTTAAAAAAAGGAATTCGAAATCTTATTTTCAGATATGAAAAACATAATTTGAAAGTTTGCCCTGGAAGAAACACCAGAACTGCAAGGAGATGTTTATTCTTCAGATACTTGTTGATTTGTAACTAAAACCTTATACCGAAAATCTTCCGTTAAAAGAAATTAGTAACTAAATCCTTATACAGAGGTTTGTGACTGAGTTCAGTATCAACTAATATTAATATTCAACTAATATTAATGTTTCAACTAATATTAATGTTCATAATTGTCGAATGTTTCTGAGACTGCAACCATTACACTTTCAATGCTGATTTGCCACTGGCCATATTTCGAGGGAATGTGCACATTTTCAGTATTTCTCAAATAACAGGAACATTGTGTAATCCACGGAAAAGCCATTTGTTGGAGATAATTTTAATCAATTATCTCCAGCAAAATTTTAAATTTAATTCATCTTAAATTTAGTGTAAAATGGAGCAGAAGCCCCAAATTTAGATTGAAATGCATTCTGTATTAGTTTGAAATTGTACAAAATTTCAGAAACTAAAAATGGTCATCAATATTTAGTTTCATTTTCTCACTGAATGTTTTGAAAAATTATCATATATTTGTTTGAAAATTAATCCTTTTAATTCCATTCCTGAATTTTAATAAATTTCCATTCCTGAAAATTAATCCTTTAGGAGTAAATAAAATAACATATGAACATGTGTATGAAAATGCAGAAAAGATTAAAAGAATTATAAAAAAAATAGTGTGAAAATGTAAAAAGCATTATAAATTAGAAAGATATGAATTAAATGAAATTTCTGGGAATTTCATGTAATTATTAAATCATATAAAATATCCAAATGTATTTTAATAGTTCAAAAGTATTTTATATTCTTCTGATTTTGTAAAAAAATGTATTTAAAGTTATAGACCAAATTTTAAACTTACTAGCTTATTGTAAGCTTATTAATCCAAGTTACTTATTATGAAATTTTTTCTTTTAAATCTAGAAGAATGCCCCATTTTAAGTGTGCAGACAAAACTATTGCATGTTTAGTTTCAGACATTTCTAAATTACATAAAATATGAAAGTTCTTTGAAAGAAATGTATAAGATTGCAATATTTGCTCTAAATGGGGGACATTTTAAGTGAAAAAACTTTTATACAACCAGCCTTAAATTTTTGCAATGTGAATTCCTCTTTTAATATACCAATTAGATGGATTAAGAAGATTTTTTAAATCTATTCGCTGTATAAATTAAGAAAAAGAAGTTCGTAGTAAATGCATGGTAGCATTCAACGTCTTTCGAATTGCTGAATCCCATATATAGCTTGTGATATCAAAACGTTTAACTGCGAAAATTTGTCGATAAAAGTAAAGACGCTAGCTTAGAACTTTCATTTCTATGTATATTAAGTGAAGAAGAAGGGGGAAAATCGACGTTTCTTCGTTCCATCTTTAATATGAGTTCTTAGGTGGCAACCGTAAGATTGAGCTTTCAGGAAATTCTCAATAAAACTCTAGAAAAAGGAACTGCAATATTTTCGAAAACCATGCTTTCGAACCATATTTGTTCACTTCCTTTTCATCCTTGACGAATTCGTGTAAAAAATTCTCTATTCGAAGGCAATTGTGCATGCTATTTTCTCCGTTATTTGCTGTTGCCGCTGACTCACAATTAATGTTTGTTCGGCTTCGTGCAGCCTTTTCTTGAATAATGGGTTGTAGTGTTGCATGAAGAAGTATAAGTTATTTTTTCGACAACAACGAACTTCAAAATTGCAATTTTCTATGACTTACAGAAGTGTTCTAAATATTTTTCATAACCGTCGATAAGCGAGATTAAAACTTGTTTTCAAATTTTCATCGAATTATTACATTCGAATTTCCTGCTTTTACAGAAGTTTGAATTTTTGAACTTTCATTTCTACATATATTATATATAGTTTATGTATGTATATATAGAAATGAAACATAGTTTTTGCTGGTTACATAAAACGTCTATAAGGGTTAAATTTTGATGTATAAAAATATGATTTATTATAAGAACTAGAGAGCATAAACTAAAAAATATGTACTAGCTTGAATACATTATGAACTGTTAGATAATGTAAGTGCAATAAAATATAGAATCTGTTATATTTAAGAGAATGATTAATGAATTATTGAGTTTGGAAGAAAGTAATTTCTGTTTTTAGTATGAAATAAAACACAGTTCTTTTTATACAAAAATTGAACTCAAAATATCTTCCATTCCGTTCAATGACCTTTTACAATCTTTCCGCTAAGTTCATGATTCCGCGCTCACAGAACTTCCGGTCTTCGTCAACAAAATGCCAAATTAAGTGTGATTTGAATTCATCGTTATTACTGAAATATTTACACTTAAGAAGTTTTGTAAACTTCAAAATAAATGATAATTTGATTGTGCAAGGTAAGGCTGTAATAAGGGACGCCACACCATTTCACAGCCAAGCTCCAGTCATTTCGTACGTGTTGCTAAATATGTTTGAAGGCTCGCACTGTTGTGGCGGAACACGATTCCTTTACGATTTTCCAATTCGGACCATTTCTCTTTAGTAGTTTCCTCCAATTTCATAAAATTTTGGCAGTAAATATCCGAGTTGATCGTTTAGTTGCTTGGAAGCAGCTCAAAATACACAACATTTCTAGAATCCTACCAAATTGCCAGCAAAATCGTTTTCTGATGCAATTTAGCTTTCGACATGATTCATGCTGATTCATCATGCTTGGACCAAGATCGTTTTCGATTAATGTTATTGCAGACTATCCATTTTTCATCGCCAGTGATATTTCCTTTAAAAACATGGATTGAATTAAGCTTCTTAACAAGTTCAAGACACGTTACGTGATTTTGAAATGGTGTTTGTGATACACTTAACATTTTTTAAATGAACTTTGGTGACCTTCAGTTGAAAAGCCTGCGGAATAAAAATTTTTAAATCAGTTCTAACACATGCATTATGTTAAGTAAACTATACCATAAACTTCACTTATCTCTTTGTGAGCTTCACCTGCTTGTTGTTGTGACTTATCTCACTCGTCTGAGAGTAACATCAGAACAAGTCCACGAAATTCATTGTGGAAAGGAGTGCAAGATTGCGCCTGTCGTTGGCAAGGGCTTTGAGCACCATAAATGTGACAGTACGTCTTCGTTCATTTTCGCCCTCAGTTTGGACGGAGAGCACCACAGGAGGACGGGTTGAAGGGTTTCCCACCCCTCTTCTCCTACCAAAACCTCTCGAGAATACTTTCGGGTCGCCGCATATTTAGAGTGCCCCGATGCCGCACGGACACTATACATTTACAAACATCCATGTCTTCTCTGGGATTCGAATCATCCGGACCTTACAGTACCGTTGCATGAAGAAATATAAGTAATTTTTGTAAAAAAGTTTTCTTCAATATTGCAATTTTCTATGACTTACAGAAGTGTACTAAATATTTTTCATAACCGTCCATAACTGAGATTAAAACTTACTTTCAAATTTTCATCGAATTATTACATTCGAATTTCGTAGTAGGCTGCCCTAATCACTGTGCCATCTGGACTGCGCCTCAGCTGTTTTTTTGTCTCTATGAAAATAAAAAAGTGCAATCTGTTAAAAATGTTTAATTTTGCGCTCCATGTTAAAACTGGCCATAAACTAAAAGTTGTAAGCAAAAATACACAAAAATTTTAGCAACCTAACCGTGTCAGCTGTCAAATCTCAAAGAAAAAAATTACAAGATTGATGGGAGAATAACAAAATGATCATAACACTATCTGTCTGTACAAACCGAAATTACCTTCTTGCCAACCCTATAATATGAATTACTCCATTTGTTTAATTTATGCGAAATAAAATTTTATATATTACGTCATTTGAAAGAGTTTATGAATAAGGTATTCCTTACTGGCTTCCTTCTTTTTCAATCTCCTTTTGATAGGAAGACTTCCATATAAGTAAGCTGGAATTTATTGAAATGAATATCTGGAACTTATAGCAATGGAATTCATGAAATTAACATCGACGAGTTTCTTTTCTTTGTATTTATTCTTCATGTTACGATTAAGCATATAACTTGATCATAGCCGAAATTTATGAGATTATGTTCGTTAATTCAACGTGGGTCGAGAGATTCAGGAAGTACCAAATAAATACTAAAATTTAATTTTTTTTAACTATTTTTTAACTTTTGTTAGAATTTTCAGACTATTTTCTATGCTTAAATTAATTTAAAAACTGGCCAGGCGCCAAATGACTGCACGATCTTTTTTCGAATTTAAAAACTTTTTATTGGGAAGAAGACATTACATTGATGTAAAAAATCTTTGTGTGCACAGTTACACAATTTGCCACTAACCAATTGAACAGAAACCACTTAAATGGAACATCAACTGCTTAAATGGAAAACTTGATCTCATAGTAGGCATAACAACACTGATAAAATTTGATTTTTTGATAAACGTAACGATAAACTTGAAAATTTTCTATAATATAACAGTTATTTATTAATCGTTTATGTTATTTCTCTGTATATGATAGCTAGTTTTTCACGGGGATAGAATTTTGGCGAAATTTTTTCAGATTTGTTAACATAATGCTAGGTTACAAAGATTTTGGGAAATTATTGTTAATATAAATACTAGACTATGGAATGTTTATGAAATTTTACACTTAACTCAGCGACTCCGCTACTCAGCTTAACTCAGCGAATTTTATTAATTTTTGATTTATAGTACATGTTAATAATACCCTATTATCGGTAATAACTTTCAAGTATTATATGTGTTTCAGAAACATTGCCTTGGGTTCGGCATTATTTATGATTGTACGAAACTGCGGATAACTTTGAATGCTGTGTACAACATTGTATTCCTATAACAAACGTTAATATAGTATATAATTGACAAATTTCTTAAATAAAGCATTATTAGTAGTAAATACAATAGTAAAAAAATATACCGTACTCATAACCAGCGTTCAGTGAAATGCTAGAAAAATATAACATTGTAAATCTGTCTAGCTAAGATGGCTTTTCCACCTATATTAAAAATTAAAGAGCATTTTAAATTAGTAATGGCTCAAAAATTGGAAGAGAAAATAGGCAATGAAAATTGCTATAATTTGCAGTTTAGAATATACAGGGTGGGCATAAAAAATGCTTTTCTTTGCAAATGTTTTACGCGTGTAGTTTTTCTCATGTACGTGTATCATTCCATTTATGGTTTTCCAATGCGTTGATCAATTTGGACAGGAAGAAAGCGGATATTGCCATTCAAAAAGTTTTGAAGTTTTTTTCACTGTAACCAAAGCTGTGAGAGCTATTGGGTTAAAAATAAGCTCAAACGCATGCCTTTAAATAATAATATCTGAAATTTCATTTCGATTGCTTTAGTGTTGGTGATTCATAAATCGGGTATTTTATTTTTATGACTACAGTATATACCATCGTTATACCATCGTACGTATCAACAGTTTTTCTTTGTTCTTATTTTTATTTTACGAATATATTTTTTATGCGAGCTGAAATATTTTATTTTCTGTAGAAATAATGAAAACTCAATATAAAACTAATGGCTTCGTATTCGAAAGAAAATCCACGGCAAGATTAATGTTTGAAAAATATTAAGTCAAGCTGCAAAGTAATGTTATGTTGCACCAAAGAGAGTTTGCAGAAACAGTCAGCAAGATATTTCCGCTCAAAGTATAATTTCTCTCTTGTCTAGAGGGAATTTTCGAGCACTGCTGTAATATTTTAGAAGTACCACCTAAATTTAATTTAAAATATTGTTTATCTCATAAATTGGGCTTCACATATTTTTGCTCCTGTGTTCAGTTGACAGGTTGGTTCGCTTTCTGTACCCGCAAAAGATTTGCTTGCAGAGTACTAAATACATTGACAAGTAAAATATTAGTTACGAACTTAATGGTAATGAGGATCATAATGTAGTTTAATATTCCAGCTACGCATTGTCATTTACACAGAAATATCCAGAATAGTTAATAAACGAAACAATTCAACTATACTTGTGCTTTAAAAATGATGCCGAATTCAGGCTACGAACTAGTATTTTCTGCGGGCAACATTTAGCAAACTATTTACTGCAAATGGTGGATAAATTAGCGTTCTAAATAGTAAAAATGGGAGAAGAGGAAGAATTTACTACATATTTTACGTAACCACTGGAAAATTTACTGATAAAATGCGCTAAACAATCAAACTGCGTGGGAAAAAAAGGGGGCACAGTTTTAAATCTCCCGTTCTACTACTGGTCCGATTGACGAAATTCAACTTTTGTTTTTCATATCTCGAAAACGCAACTTAGTATGTATATTATATATATATATATATATAACATTGTTCTAATATAGGTAGTTTGACACAAAATCAGACTTTTCCTGAAATGACATGCCAATGTTTTTTTCATATTTCGATTCTACGACTCAAAGTATGCCAAACTGTCAAGTTTTGCAAAAATCGCACGAGTAGTTTTTAAAAAATGAGCTCTCAAAATTTTAGCTCCTCAATGTTAACAATTTATTAATATATCTTTTTTTTTATTGAACTTACTTGATTCTTCCTTTCACATTTCAAAATTTATGTTGTTTCCAAATCAAATTCGTCATTTTTTTATGATTTATTTTTAAAATTTGTATTTTTCAAAATTTTTATAAAATTTCCGAAAACAATTTTGAATTATAACCTATAAAAATTTTGCCATCGTCTTAAAGTAGATGTATTTATAAGCAGCGTACCTGCAAAAAATTAGTGTTTTTTATTCAAAATTTCCGAAGATTAAATGAATTTATAGATTGGTGCATTTTGAAATTTGACATATAGTATATTGAAAGCGATAATAACATCAAATGTGGTTTAGATAATTTGTTAAAATTATTTGAAAAAAGCGGAAAAGGAAAGATTTGACTTTTTCCCGCTCATGCACAATGTGAAAAAAGAAAGGAAAATAGGTTGCCATATATTAAGAATTTCGCCAAGTGAATTATTCTTGACGCAAACTGAAAAAAAATGAGCCAAGATAAGTTGTTAAATTTCTCGGTAAATTTCCCACCAAAAATTACAAAAGTAGATGTGTTTCTAAGCATACCTGCAAAAAAGAACTTTTTTTTAAAAAAATTTCCTAAGATATAGGTGAATTTACATTTTTGGCTCGTTTTGAAATTTGGCGCGTTTATTATAATCGATAATACCGAAAATGTGGTTTAGGCACTCTGTTAAAATTATTGGAAAGTACGAACGATGAAAAAAATGAAATGAAATGAAAAAAGCAATGAAAAAAAGGAAAGGAAAATAGGTTGCTATAAATTAAGAAGTTCGCCAAGTAAATTATTCTTAGCGCAATTGAAAAAATTCCGCCAAGATAAGTTTTTAAATTTCTTCTTAAATTTCTCACCAAAAATTATGAAACTTAATATCTAGGCATAACTTCAGTAGTAGAATCGAAATATGAAAAAATATTGGTATGTTTTTTCAGAATAGGTCCGATTTTGTGTCAAAATACCTACGTTAGGATAATGTTATATATAAATCTAATACATATCCTTAGTCGCACTTTCGAGGCATGAGAAACGCAATTGAATTTCGTCAATCGGCCCAGTAGAATGGAAGATGTAGAACTGTCCGCCCTTTCTTTTTGCGCAGTGTAGGTATATAATTTCTATATGAAAATTTTCTATTGAAGATTAAAAAAGATGTACTTTCAGTTTACGAGATCATTTTTACATAATGAACTACCTTGTGCTTAAATGCTTTATTTGCGTATTTGTTTCTTATGTTAATAGTATGTTAATTTTCGTATTTTTTCCTCCACAGAGCCAGCATACAAAGGTGCCTGGGGGTCTCCCTCACCAACCCAAGCACAAGGTAATACTTTACGAATACACATACTTTACTTTTACTTTTAAATCTGAAGACTGAATTGCAGTTTTATGCCAATATAATTTGGCTGTTATCTAGAAAAATGTATTTTCCCAGAGGTTAAATGAATGGATAGAATGTGTATGGGTTAAATTTATTATTTAATGCTTGTAGAACCGATCTTTTAATTACTATTTAACTTTGATTTTGATTAAGTGGAATGTTTTAGTTCTTGATATCTTATCTCAAATTTAATTATATTAGACTACTACATAACACCCGCCCGCTTTGCTGGGCACACTATCTGTTTAAATGTGAGCTTAGACTTCTTATATGGAGCAAATATCTAATTTGGAATTGATAATGAATGTAATTTTTTTAAATTTAAAGTCGGGAAATTAGTGCCAGTCAGTGAATCAAAGTCAAAACTCACACACACACACAAAAAACGAAAAAAGAGTTTTGACTTAGTGCCGCCTGTGATGGTATAACAAAAATCCATTTTCTACAGGATTTACGTAAAATCTGTTCTTAGTGCGAGTCTACATTGTGGAGTGAGTAACTATGCAAGAAGGAGTCCTATAAGTTTTTGAGAAGCTGCATAATAAAGAAATAAATATACTATATTCACTTTGGTTAGCAGCAAAAGTTAACATGAATAATTAAAATTAGAACACTGGAATTAAAAATTCTGAGATTAAAAGACTTTTCGACCTGAAAACGTCCAATTATTGTCTAAGATCACAAAGAAGAGGTTAATATTAAATTTTTCAAAAAGAAAAATTTTACAATTAACAAAACAGTACACAAATATTCAGTTTTTCTTCTTTACAGAAACGAATACCTGCAAATGTCAGTTTGGAAAATTAGATATATGCTATTGAATAAAATTAAAATTAAATTTAAAAAAATAATTTTATAATATTCTGGTGTTTTCTTCTGCCCTTATCTTTCGAAAGCAAAATGGTATAAATAAAAAATTAAAAATTAAAAACTATCATGGGAGGGGAGAATCTGAAAGGTTTCAGATTTTAAATTACGTCCAAAGGGGCATGTTTTAACATTTTGTGTGTTACCCTTATTTATTAAATTTAGATAAAAAGGTTTTTTTCCCCGTAGAATGTTGCCATTGCTCGCTTTTAAATCGTTTGAGCTTGTTCACAATTTTTAAAGTTTTACAAAGTATGAAATAAACAATAAAACAAATTCCAAATTCCGGCTTCCAAATGCGTATATTCGGGTGGAAACGTACGTTAATTGGATGGCTCTAGGTACTGTTGTTTTATCACATTTGGAGAAATATACATACATTTATACAGATTCTTCATTATTTAATTTCTTTAAATATAATACAGGGCTGCAAGATTTGGTGGCAACACTTTGAAAAGTGATTCAGACTTTTAATGTTTCCAACGCGGAATCATAAAAAGAAAACAATAATCCTTAAGGGACGAAGCCCCTTTGGACTAAAAAAAAAACTGAAAATCCGAAACGCGTATGTGTATGTAAATGAAACAAACGCCCTTTGGGCGTAATATGAAATCTGAAAGCTTTCAGATTTTGTTTTCTACTTTTTTTCAGTCTTCCGTCAGTTCATAATATCAATGCTCAGTTTTTTTAGTAAAATGGCTTACAAAACTTTCATTTCTGTTTTTTTATTAATAATGTTTTGTGTGTTAATTTTATTTATGAAATATCCCGTTCTTCTCACTTACGCTACATAAAATTCAACTCGACTGCAAAATTTTAAAATATTTAAAAACAGCATATCCTTAGAATATCTGATAGACAGACGCACTCGCTGGAGAAAAAAAGTGTCTTATTCCGTACAGCTTTGCCACATCTCGTTTTAAAATCGTTGAGTTTGCTTACCAAAAATTCATTGAAGTTTTACAAAGTATGAAAGAAATAATAAAAAAATGCATAACATCATTCTATGAAAATATTGAATATTTTAATTAGATATATCAGGAATTAAATGCGTTTTTAATATTTAAATTAGAGCGATTCGGAAGTAAGAAACGAATATTCTTAAAAACAGCATATTTTGCTTTCAAACAGCTTTGTTTGGTAATCCACGGTAGAAAGATTCAATTTGAAAGATAAATATCTTATATTTTGTCGAAGGACAACAAACTCGAATGAAAATTGAAACGAATCATTTGTAGTGATTCGACTCAAAATCTCACTTAAAGACGAATAACTCTTTTCGGCTTATAAAGATATATGTATATAGGCTTGAATCTGTGTGCTACTGCAATACTTGATCACAGATATTATTCTGGATGCTGACGAAAGTGAGCAAAAGTAGTAGATATAAAATTTTAAATCAATGTGTTATCGGGATTAAAAATCTATTTCATTTATGATACGTATGGTACAAAATAACGTTTGTTGCAAAATACGATGAAAAATCTAAATGAAATTACTTTTTAAGCGATAAATTTAGGATGTATTGAATAATGCATATTTAACGCGCATCAGAAATAATGAAAGATCACATACATCGTAAATTGACATCAGTAACGTATATCGACAATGCATACCCTCTCACCGGCCAGGGTTTTCGCTAAAAAAGCAAAATTTCCCATTTTCTTGATTTTAATGTAAAAATTCTTTTGGTATTTTATACCTGGATTTGTGTACTTTTAATATATTCAGTGGCGGCTCGTAGCTAAAATTAGTGGGGGTGCTGTTACAAAAAATTTTAACTTTTAAGCTCTTGAAGTTCACTTACAGTCACAAAATTTATTACTTGAGGATGCAAGGACATGTTTAAAGTTTTCTGTAAAATAAAAGAACCGAAAAAAAATGAATCAGATAGAATAACTGAAAAATAATCTTACCAAGAATATGGTGTATGATTTTTTAATCACAGCACACGCGGAGTAAAAAAAAAAACTCCCCCAAACGACACTCCAGATTCGGCACTGCAAGAGCGACAGTGCCTTCTTGCTCTCGGCCTCGTACGCTGCTTCCTAAGTGCGCATGCGCAAAACAACAAAATACCACACGCGCGAAGTAAAAAGTAATCACGTTTCCAGAATTACGGCACTGCAAGAGCGACAGTGCTCTTCTCGCTGGGTGGCTCGAGTGCTGCTTTCTGTGTGCGCATGCGCAGATCAACCAAACACCACGTCGCTGGAACATTCGTACCTTTTGTACAACCTAGAGAATGGCTACTGACATTAAGTTTAAGGATTATATATTGTAGAAGTATAAAGAAAGAATTAAAGAAAAAACGGCTCATTATATTAAATATTAAAAATAATAAAAAGTGGAAATTCAGGGTGTGCTGCAGTTCCACAGTGCTTATTACGAGCCGCCACTTATTATTGATATATTGCCTTAATTTCTAGCCGCCATATTGCCTTAATTTCTTTGACACATTTTAATAAGCCCGTATATATACATTCTTACAGACATCGCAAAAAATATTCTAGCCGGTTAGAGGGTTAAATAAATTTACTGCGGATTTTATCACAAGCTGAATCTTCTTCAAGATGTTAGAAAGAGAACGTAAAGAAAAGTTCCATCAGAACAGAACATTCTACCATATATTCACATAAATTAATTAATGCCGTATGAGAACTCTTTGTGCCTCTCGAGGTTAATTATTTTATATATCGATGCCCTTTTCTTTAAAGAAAGGTAAAATGGAATTCAAGCTAAAGTTCTCTTAGTACAGTTTTTGTTTTTATTCCAGCATTTTTTGGTATCCGTGAGAACGATAATTTTTGTGGAATATATTCTTAAACGTGACTTGCCGGAATCACATAACCCTCTTGAATATCAAGGTTTTCACATCCATTACTTATAGGGAAAAGGTTTAAGTCCTCTGACTATTCTATTCTCCAGCTGTTGGTAATCGATAAATGATAGAGTGGTTAAAATTTTTCTAGCTTTCGAATATTTAAGGCTAATAAAAATAATTAAATATAAGCGAAACAATTTTCAATGCATAAATATATTTAAAATACAATTAAATTTTAATATTAACATCGTGGTTACTGCATATGTTCCGTAATATAAATAATCACGTTTAGCACAGGTAAAAAGGAAATGCAATCTTTTCCAATGCATAATAGGCATTATTTAAACTACTTTTTAAATTTTTAAGGGGGAATATCTAATACACTATTTAAAACAGTGGTTCTCAATCTTTTTTGCTCCATGACCCCCTTTCACCATTACTGGACGGTTATTCCCCCTCCATTCCTAAACCCGAAAAATATTGTTATGCTAATTATTACATTTGTTAAAGCGCCATCTGTTGGCAATTGTTTGCATTGTTTTGTCTCCATGTCATTTCAAGCATGTGTGTCAATTTTTACCTTTCTATCTACATTATTCCATAAATTATTTCAAATGTTAACGGACTTTAGGGTCACCCGGTACGTATATAGTTATTAAAATTGTGATAATTTTTTATGTTTTATAAATTAAACAAGAAGATCTATGAAAAATATTGATACATACCCAAACTTGAACAAAAGTTTTTTTTTTTATATTCATAAACTAAAATTAAATAATTTACAAAGAAATAAAATGCTGAACTTATTGCCCCACGAAACTATGAAATTCTATGTAAGGGAGAATCCCCCCTGGTTGAGAACCCCTAATCTTACGAAATAGATTAAGAGATTGTGAGAAATATTAAAAAAATGGTTTTAAAAAAATAAACTTCAGAGAGCAAATTTAAAAAATAGTTTTTGAAAGAAACTCATAAAATATATAGATATTTTAAGTTCTAAAATAATTCTACCTAACATTAATAATTGATAAATAAACAAATACAAAGTGGTAGTTTTCTCAGTTGTATGAAATCTCCTATTTTCAGGTATTCAGTGAAAATAGTTACTTGTTTTTACCTAACAGTGTTTAGCTTGCATTTTTTTAGAAAATTTCATTTTTAAACTAGAATCACTTACAAACATCTGTTTAAAAAGAAAAAGATGATAAAAAATCGTAACATGAAAAAGCAACAATAGATAGATTCGAAAACTTAGTATTCGTGAACAAGCTTCAAAAAATTTTATTTACTCTTTTTTAACAGTTACTAAATTTACATCTTTTATTCTGCTGGTATATATCAACTGACCTTTATTTCATTTTTAACTTCCGTATTAATCTAAAACTTTCCAAATTCTACACTGCGGTAAAAAAAGGGCGGGGGACATTTCTATATATCTCGTTCTACTGGGCCTATTGAAGAAATTCAAATTGCATTTTTCATGTCTTGAAAGCGCGACTTACGATATATATTAGATTTATATATAGCATTGTTCTAACATAGGTATTTTGACACAAAATCGGACTTTTTCTGAAATAACATACCAATTTTCTTCCAGGATTCGATTCTACGACTCAAATTATGCCAAAGTGCCAAGTTTTGTAAAAATAGCACGAATAGTTTTTAAAAAATTAGCTCTCAAAATTTTAGCTCCTGCACGTTAATTCAATTTGGTATATATTTATTAATATATCTGTTTTATTGTTCCTTTCACATTTGGAAATTTAGATTCATTCCAGATAAAATTCTACCATTTTTTATGATTTATTTTTAAATAATTTTTATAAATTTTTTAAAAACAATTTTGAATTATAACCTATAAAAGTTTTACGATCATCTTAAAGTAGATGTATTTCTAAATTTCTAAGCATGCCTGCAAAAAATTATACTTTTTTTATTCAAAATTCCCTAAGATATGCGTGAATTTACATACTGGCGCGTTTTGAAATTTGACGTATTTATAATAAGCGATAATAAGAAAATGTGATTTACGAACTCTATTAAAATTATTTTAAAGTATGAATGATGACTTTTTTTCCTTTCGTGGACAATGGAAAAAAGGAAAGAAAAATAGGTTGCTATAAATTAAGAAGTTCGCCAAGTGAATTAATTATTCTTGGTGCAAACCGAAAAAAATCCGCCAAGATAAATTTTTAAATTTCTCACTAAAAATTACAAAATTTAATATCCGGGCATAATTTGAGTCATAGAATCGAGATAATGAAAAAACATTGTTATGTTATTTCAGAAACAAAACCGATATTGTGTCAAAATACCTACGTTAGGACAATGCTATGTATAAATCTAATATATATCCTAAATCGCGCTTCCGAAACACGAAAAACGCAATTTGAATTTTGTCAATTGGCCCAGTAGAACGGGAGATATAAACTGTCCGTTTTTTCTTTCTTTCTTTCTTTCTTTTTTTTTTTTTTTTTTTTTTTTTTTTTTTTTTTTTTTTTTTTTGATCGCAGTGTATGTTCTCTAAGAATAATTCTTTTTGTTTGCGTATTACTTTAGGTTATTTACTTGTGTCACAACAGTTAATTAATTACTAGGGCGTACAGTTTTATGTAAAAAACAGCTAAAAGGGCAAAAGAAATCGTATTTACGATTAAAGGAAAGCAGCTTGAGATTATACTTCTCCTTTTCTCATTACTTGAAACTGCTTAAGTTTACTTTATTTAAGAGCATACAAAATTAGGTCTGTAAGTAATAAACTTTCTTCCCGGAAACCTAAAACAAAGCGTACGGTTGCAATTAAAGTGATAAAATTTATCTTTATTATACATAGGCCATAAAAGGAAATTATTGCTGATAATTCTCCTTCTTTATGCAAAATCTGTCCATAACTTTGTAATTTATATTTACTTGATAACAATACTCCATATTAAAAACGATATCTAAAACATAATGATAAGAATATGAAACACTTTGCCACTTTTTAGACTTGATGTATGAAATGATAAAATAAGGTAATGGAAGTATACTTTCTTTATTTATGATGATACGTTTTACTCGGAGAGAAGGGGGTAACATTTTATTCACCTAAAGAATATTAACGTTCTTTAACTGTAATAGTAGTCTTAAACGCATTTTAAAGAACTGCAGAAATCGTAAAAGAACTATGCATTCCTTCTTCAGACGAAATACAGTTTATTGCCTTTTTAGATTCATAGTATTAATTGTTTATGAGTTTTGAAAACTCTTAATGTTCCCCTAAAAGAAAATTACATGAATAATATTTATGGTAACTGTACAAGTTAGCCGAATTCCCCCCCATTTACACACTACTGCCCTTTTAATTTTATAGTCAGATAGTCACAGAGGAAGTTACTGGATGCTGTGATGAAAAAATTTACTTTTCCGGAAGATTCAAAATTTCAGCCTTTTTCCATTTACACCAGGGGTGGCCAACCTTTTTGGGAAGAGTAACAATATCTGAAAAAAAAACCATTTCCAACTTTTCCAACATACTAAAAAATATAAAACGGGGAAAAAATAATATTTATATGCTGATTATGGGATTTTTACATAAATACCCCATTTTTCATGTAAGTGTGTGTAGTGGGCATTTAAAAGATAAAATTAAATAAAACAACAGCATTTAGCAATATTTATTAACAATAACTATGGTCAATAAAAATTTTTAAAGGTTCAGTCAGTTAGGTTATATATTAAATAAAAATGAATAATTTGAAACATTTAATTCTAAATAACTATTAAAAAGTCAGTACTTAATTAACGTGGTTTTTTAATAGTCGCAGGTAGTTTTTTTTTGCCAAGTCATCTATATTAGGATTAGTTCTTGAAGGTGCTAATCAGATTAGGTGTTTAGGTGCATATAATCTTCAATGATAATTTGATTTTATGTTCATAATAGGAAACATTTGTTCACAAGCTTATGCTGATCCAAACCTACAACAATATCTTAATAGCCGAATTGTGTAAATTTGGAAAATTGATTGTTGATACAAATTTTTAAAATTTAATATAATTTGGATCACCTGCAGTAGAAAAAAGTTCCTTATATTTGCTTTTCAGTGTCATATGCTGCTGTATGTCAGTAATTTCGATTTGGATCTCATTCGGGTAACAATTAACATCTTGCAGAGAAACTGAATTATTATATTTATTCTAATGTGTTTATGTGTGTATCTATTGACGGAATTTATATAGACGGTATTATTATTTTTTCAAATCTTTTAAGTTTTCAATAAGTTTTCGCCTGTCACTGTTAAAACTGCACCGTGGCACGCGTGCCGCGAGTTAGCCATCCCTGATTTACACATTATGCATTCTTCTATTGAGATTGTTAATATTTACACAAATAATGCTAAAAACGACTAACGGCTTTAGAAAATTTTTCTCTTGTATTAAATTTTTAGTAATTGTTTCAAAATACGTTCTAAATAATTTGCAATTCTTTTTTCCTTCCCCAATGTCAGCACTAGCCATTGTAGGCGTTGGTCTCTACTAAGCTTGGAAGCGGGGGTCACTTTATTATCGAGGCGCCCAACAGGTGGGCCACCTTTGCCTCCTATGAAAGGACATACAATTTACATCCATGCCTTCTCCGGGATTCGAAACCGGCTCCTTCGGTACAGCAATCAGAATCACTAACTAAGCAGCCGATTTGCAATACGAACTGCATGAAATGCTTGCTCTTTGAGTTCAAGTTTGTAGTATTGTGTGTATTTGAAAACTGTAAATGAAATAGTTACAATCAATTGATGCGATATTTACAAGTGTGTTTTAAGATACATTTACAACATTTTAATTTTTAACATTTCTAATTTCGTAACATTCTAATTTTATAACATTTATTTTATGGATATTTCCTATCTCTTTTAGCTTCAGCTTACAATTCCTTAATAGAACGAGTATTTAGAATCGCGTTAAATGCAAATGAGAAGTAGAGTAGTATTTAGTCAAAGTTCCACTGACTTCGAGAGATAGAGTTAAGATTTCTGAATAGAGCGCGTTAGCCTTTCAGTTACGTCGCTCTAGCTGTTACTACGCTCGACCGTATTACGTGCCTTTTGATAGCTTCGGTAGGTAATTTAATATTACTGGGCAACTAGTTTAGAATGTGTGTTAGTTTCGGCTAAATCTCTTTAGTTAGTCATCAGTTAGTTCTTATTTCTTACATTTTTTAGTTTAAGCCCAGAAGGAGGCTTTGTTGTACGCCCTGAGAAGAGGGCCATCTGTGAATCTTTATTTTGAGAAATAAAGGATAACTAATCCTTCTTAATTTTACGTTACTGTTTTTGGACTTCCGCGATTATTTTGCTTAGTAGTTCACCAGGTTCCCCAACACTTAGTGAATAGAATACAAGTGAGGAACATTAAAACTTCTACTAATCCCAGAATGCATGGTAGTCACTATTCAGCTGTAAATTCAAAGACTAACGAGCATTATTTAGTGATACCTAAGTATAGCAGGGGGATATACGTGCTCATCCAAATGAATTAAGATTTATTGATTCCATAGAAATAGCATAGAAGAAAATTAAATTATGGTATTTTTTCAAGGTATTTATTTTAAATATATTAGAAACACTTCATTTCCTTTAATTAAAAACCAATTAAATTATATGTTATTCAACTTCTCAGTAAAATACAAACAATTTTTAATAAAGGGAGATGAAGAGGCAAATACCTATTTGATTATAGTGATAAAATTTTAGAAAAAGCAGTTTTTACATATGGTCAATATACTAATAAAATATAATTCAGAATTTCGTATTACGGACCTTTCAATTTATTAAAAGAATAAATTAGATTTTTTTTTACAAACTGTTAACAAGAAGTAATATTTTACTGAAAGCTCGTTGCTAAAGCATTGAATTGGTAGAATGGCATGTGCTGGCCACATAAGATCTTTTTACGATGATGCCCTTGAAATATTGCAGTTTGTTTCAATCATTTTGTAGCAGCGAAACATGGAAATGTCCTCAGTATATTTTCTAAATTTGGAATGTAAAACCTTACTGGACAGATCATGTAGATACATTATGTTTCATAATGTGAAATTTCTTCTTAAAGTACACCATTCAGTCACCTACTTCAGCAATTTCTGAAAGCTAACGAGGTAATCAAAATATGCTGTAAATATTCTACAGCTAATATAGATTAGATTCAAGTTTAATCGAAAGATAAATTGTAATAAAATTGTTTTCTTCTAAGTTCAGTGTTCCATAAATTCAGTATTAAAGCTTTATAAATTTCAATTTCAATTATATGTATAGTGCATCTCGTATATCATTTATTGCTTTTCTAAAAATAGGATGCTTTAAGATTTATTTAAAACCTTTAACCTTTTAATTATAACTCAGAATTATTCAACGACAAAGGTTTCTAATTAACCAAGTATCTTCTTCAATCTTCTTTACAAAACTATTCAAGTATTTACAAAACTTGCATTCGCTTTCGATTGCAAGCACCTACTCAAGTGAAGCTAAGGTAGATTCAAACTGGAATGTTTTCTCATTAATTACCAAGAAAGTAAGATACAGGTCTACCACCTTGAATTATAACATTTAAGAAGTCAAGCATATTTGCCATATTATGCAGTGCACAATTTAATAGCAAACTTTATCAACAAACCCCAATTCCAAATCACGTTATGAGAATGAATTCTTCGGAGTTCTCTACTCACATCCATGCGGAATAAGCTATGAAAGTCAAAATCGATCGGGTTAGAGCGGAGAAGGGTATTTTGTGTTCGAAAAAGCCGCAGGTGCATGCGATACTCCGGCAACAAATTCGGTTTGCTTACCATTGTCTGCGTAACTCAGGTGACGGCGAACAATTTGCGCCACTACAAACAGATTAAGGGGGAAGTTAAAATGAGATTTCTAGAGGAAAAGGCCTTTGCCAAGTTGAGAGCAGTAGCAATAGCATTCATTTTTGCTTGTTTCCTTTTGCTGATTATGGAATAAGGAAGCAGCATTAAGCTCTTAATGTAATGAAATTCATAAATGGAATCTGTGATAAATTTAGAGCTGAAATTTATGATAATGCACCCTGTACAAATGAAATCCTTCTTTTCTAAATCTGTTTATTATTCACTGAAATGAAACATATTTGCTGTTTTGTATTTATAAATAAATTAGGTTTTGATATCATAATAATGAAAACAAATTTCTGATTTATTTTAATACACATAATTCTATAGATATGAGATTTGCAAAACACGTGCAGTAACGTTTACAGATATCTTGAAATATTTTTTATACTTCACTCTAGGCAGCATAAAATTCAACAACAGGAACCTTTATCTTCTATTGAGGATGAGGACATTTGCCTTCTGCTCAGGCTGATGAGAATAATAATTTTCTATTTCTCCTTTAAATGCTAAATTTAAGAATAAACAAAAGTTTACGAAAATACGCCAAATTTTTTTGGTATTGCAGAAAAGTAAGCATGGCATTTGAACTAGTCATATCTTGTACATTAACAAACACTGTTCTTGAGGCTTCCCAAAACTAAGCTTGAACTAATGTAATGAGATACAATCCGATGACCTCAGAGATCACGTGACTTATGTATAGCTAATGTAAACAAAGAATATAGATGGCCTCAGAAATCACGTAACTTACGTATAGCTAACGTAAAGAAACAATGTCATTCTTCCTCTTCTTCTTTTGCGGAATGTACCTCATTGTAGTAAGAGAAATTTTAAAGTATATTCTAATTTGCAACTTACGTAAAATGTGTTATAATATTTTTATACGCTCGTATTCAGCTACTTTTAGACCAACTTTTATGTTTCCAAATATTGTTTTTAAAGAAACCTTGTATTATACTTTATACAAAATACCTTAATTTTAATATTTCCATTTACAAATCTGAAGGCCGGAAGCATTAATCATTACTTTACCATTTATAGATAGTCACTCGATACGTAAGAGTAACTTTAATATTAATAGATTACGTGACAGTAACTCTAATAGTTATAGATTTTAAGGCTTAAAGGTCAAGGACATTTTTACCGAAACAAGTATATTTGTTAATGGATTTAAACTCTAAAAATTATTTTTGGTATTTGCAAGTTGTTTAAGTGATGATTACAAGGAAGTCTAATCCATCAGTTAAAAAAGTGTTTTGTTTAACGTATTTGGAATGGTTTATAATACAACAATGAAGAATGATGCTTCCTCCATTTTACAGAACATCTCATTTTTGACTAGTACTGAAAAACATTTATTTTTAAATATTCAGAATACCTCATGAGATTTGAACAAAGTTGATCGTAAGTTAGCGTGGCACAAATGTTAAAGACGAAATTTAAAAGGGAATTTATTAAATTATTTCTTTTACAAAAGATTTTTATTTGTAAT
The DNA here is from genome assembly GCA_000611955.2 of Stegodyphus mimosarum. Classification (NCBI taxonomy): domain Eukaryota; kingdom Metazoa; phylum Arthropoda; class Arachnida; order Araneae; family Eresidae; genus Stegodyphus; species Stegodyphus mimosarum. The sequence goes on from KK114668.1 coordinate 253,991, forward strand.
TCTTAATTTAGTTCATTCTTTACCTAATTCTGACTGGAGAGTTTTCGTTTGAAACTCTAATTAACACAAAATCAGATTCTGAAAAAACCATTTATTTATTTATATATATATATAAATTTATCTTAACAAAGATAATCTGATTAAAAGTTGAAAAATAAAAAAAAGCAGGGAAAGCCTTATAGAATGAAAATCAAAACCAAATCCGCATTAAGTTGTTTTTATATCTCATTAAAACTTAATAAAGAAACAATTAATAACTTAGTCCTAAAACACATCCATTAAAAGAGGGTATTCATAGAGGAATCATAAAGATGTTTCTGAACGCTTGTAACTAGATGTTAATTATATTAAATTGTGTTTACATGGAAATATCGTGAGCGCGTTAAAAAAGAAGGCAGAGCGAATTTAAATAAAGAAATTCGAATAGAAAAAAAACATTCATATCTGTTACTTTTCAAATTTAGCGTTACATAGCTCATATACGTTGTGAAATTTCCAATTATAGAGCACGTATGAACATGTGTTAGTTACTGAGTTAAAAGAAACACGCCAGTTGCGAATTGCTTATCTAATTATGGCTTGTTAAAATTATGTATGCAAAATGATATTTAAACAGTGCTTTATTAAAGGCCCTGTAAAACTGAAAGATTGGAATTATACTACATTTTGAAAAAGCATTTAACACCTTACCAAGGAGATTAGTTTTTGGCGTTAAGAATTAATCAAAGAATTTTTGCTGTTATGTTTTGCATTTAAATTGAAACATTTTTTTCCAAAAGCGTTATATTACTCGGGATTCCAGTTATACACTGGTCAGTGCGCTTGCAGCAATTTCTGGCTCTAACACAAGTGTGTGCAGTCAACTACACTTTTACTAATTTTTTTTTTGTGTTGTGTGTGTGTGTGTGCGATTATTATCGCTTTCCAGAATTAAAACTTCCTCTCAAAAGAATATTTTTCCATTCAACATCGAAAACGACAAAGAACTGAAACATATTTTTTTTTACAGCAATACCAGAAGCAGATCTCTGTAAATCTTTTTTTTTTGTTGTTGTTGTTATTTCACCGTGTCAATGCTTGCATTAATAGAAGCAGACCATATTTCGAATAATATGCATGGATATAACTCACGTGTTCATTTTTTTAAAAAGTACAGTCTTGTTATTTAAATATCATACTGTACAAATTACTAAATTTATGGAATCATTTATGCAAGCAGACCATATTTCGAATAATATGCACCGATATAACTTACTTGTTCATTTTTTAAAAAAGTACAGTCTTGTTATTTAAATGTCATACTGTACAAATTACTAAATTTATGGAATCATTTATGCAAGCAGACCATATTTCGAATAATATGCACCGATATAACTTACTTGTTCATTTTTTTAAAAAGTACAGTCTTGTTATTTAAATATCATACTGTACAAATTACTAAATTTATGGGATCATTTATGCAAGCAGACCATATTCCGAATAATATGCATCGATATAACTTACTTGTTCATTTTTTTAAAAAGTACAGTCTTGTTATTTAAATATCATACTGTACAAATTACTAAATTTATAGAATCATTTATGCAAGCAGACTATATTTCGAGTAATATGCATCGACATAACTTACTTGTTCATTTTTTTAAAAAGTACAGTCTTGTTATTTAAATATCATACTGTACAAATTGCTAAATTTATGGAATCATTTATGCAAGCAGACCATATTTCGAATAATATGCATCGATATAACTTACTTGTTCATTTTTTTAAAAAGTACAGTCTTGTTATTTAAATATCACACTGAACAAATTACTAAATTTATATAATCTTTTATGCAAGCAGACCATTATTTCGAGTAATATGCATCGATATAACTTACTTGTTCATTTTTTTAAGAAATACGGTCTCGTTATTTAAATATCATACTGCACAAATTACTAAATTTATGGAATCATTTATGCAAGCAAACAATATTTCGAGTAATATGCATCGATATAACTTACTTGTTCATTTTTTTAAAAAATACTGTCTTGTTATTTAAATATCATACTGCACAAATTACTAAATTTATGGAATCATTTGTTTATGAAATAAATAAAAAGTATTGTCTCTGTGAGAGCATATGAATAATATGTGTATAACAGTCAATTCGAAAACTGAAACAGGTTATACAAATCTTGATATCTTTATATTGGTTTCCTACAAGAATTGCATCAAACATTTAACAACTTATGTAAAAGTAATGTACCTTTACTACAAAGCTTGTGTCAAATAATTATGTTTAAATAAACTAAAAGGAGCTTAACAGATTATGTTAAAAATCTTAAAAGTAATACAAGCTTTTTCCACATCCTTTGTTATCAAACAATTGCGTTTAAATAAATAAAACGCAGATTAAATTTATTTTAAAGATATTAACAAGATTAATAGAAACTTTTTATTACATCATTTATTCACAAAAAATGATTAGCACATACAACTGAAGTCATTATTACCACATCATTTTATTGAGCCACTTTCTTACTACGTCCCTTATGGCATTTACTACTTCATCTTACTTCCTTTTTACTACGCCATTTTGCTTTGGTCAAAACTGATGTGTAATCTTTAGAAATACGTACTCTTATGATAGACTATGTCACTTTCTTTTTTCTATAATCAAACTTCTAGACCAATAACAAAATATAAATTCGCTTTTCATTTTGCTTAAGCAATTTAAAATTACATAGCACATTAAAATATCAACAATTAAAAATTACTTTTTTGTTTTAATATTGCAAAATATTTCATTGAAAATATTAAGAATTGAGACCATGTATTTTAAAATGAAAACAAGATGAAAAAAAACACATACTAAATATTTAATGGTTATAAAATCTCCAGTAAACAATAAAGCAATCTGCGGTTTATTTCTACTGATATATGAATTTATTGATTTTGCTTTCTCAAATTCGTTTGAATTTATATATAATTTATTTCCCTAATCTGGCTACACTATAAGTGTTTGGTTTTCGACTAAACCTCGACACCAAGACATTGTAGAGACATCAGGTATTTGTGAAAGCAGGAGATGTGGAAAATGAGCAGTGTCCTCACCGAGATTCAAACCTCGGACCTCTCGAATACGCGCCGAGTGTGTTAAACATTACACCACGAACACATGCTAAAAAGGCGGGAGAAATACCTTATATCTTCTCCTTTTAAAGGGAGACTGGGGATTAGGGGCCCCAATCGCCAAATCCTGGTGGTGAGGAATCATCATTCACCACCTTTTATATCGGGAGCCACTGTAGAGACATTAGGTTCTTTTTGAAAGCAGGAGAGATGAAAAATGAGCAATACCTTTGCCAGGACTCGAACCAGGGACCTCTCGAATACTCGCCGAGTGTGCTACCGTTACATTACGAAGTCATGTTGGAAAGAGGGAGAAATACCTTATAACATCATGGAATAAAATACGCATTTTACCACTTCACTTGCAAAGCTGTTATGTAACGTCTCCTGATGCCTTCTTGAGAGTTTATCAACAAGCAACACCTTGAAGAATACATTTTAACAAAAAATTAATTTTCTCGCTCCATGATGATGGCCTTGTTCAGCAATAAACAATACTGGTACGAAATATTAATGAATAAATGTATGAGTAATAACTATGGATAAGTGTATATGTAGCTACCACTGGTTATAGATTTTTAGCATCATTATCATGACAACAGATCGTAATGATTTTATCTCCTTTATCTTTTTTTAATAGCTTTTATCTCCTTTCGGCTCGGTTTTGATCAGAATGTTCAGGGAATGAAGGCCAAAACTTTCATATTCCTCTTCCTCTATCACCAGCTTTTCGAGAGGACTCTCCTGTCGACCCATATTAAGTGTAACTATCCCTCAAAGATAGTGAAGCCAAAAACTCCCGTGAATATTCATGCTTAAGCTGCCTTCATGATATGTGTTTACCAACATCTCAGCATATGTTTGTCACCAAACTGGTTAAGAGACATAATATATATATATGTTTGCTAATAATTTGTCGTCTGAAGAAGCATTAGAAAGAACTGGATCATATAATAGCGCTCAGGTGGTTGGCTTTGAGTGAAAATAAATTTTCCGAGTGCAATTTAGAAATATTTTTATGATATGACAAAATTCTGTAAATTAAGTAAAAGTAACTCTTACTTTTCTCGTTTTTGTGGCATATAAATTTTGCTAAATACTATACATAGATTAATAGTTGTAAACAATTTATTTACCATTCTTTAAAAAGTCTGGAAAATTAAGAATAAAAGCTTTAAAATGAAAATCTTTAAAATAAAAGCTTTATATTACATTAATAGAAAAGTGATCTTAACTTTAACTAAAAAAATCAAATTGAATATTGTATGCTGTTTTTGTTACTAATCTCTCTGATCTGAGCCTCATTCACATCAGGTCCATGAATTCGTTGTCGTTGGCTTAGGATTAGGCCTTGAGCACTTTATAAGGGCCAGTGTGAGACTGCTTAGCTATGTCCCAGTTTCGATAGAGAAATCCCTGGCGGTAGGATCAAAGCTCTTCTATTCCTTTACGCATACCATCAACTTTTATAAAGGACTTTCGGTATTACTTTAAGTGTTCCCATGCTGCAAAGACACTGTACACTTATGAACACCCATGATATCTCCAGGATTCCAGCACAGGCGCAAGGCTAAGCCAACAGGTGCTCCTACCATTATGCCACCAGAGCTACTTAACATTACTTTCTTTTCAAATAATGGTAATGTTTCAAATAATGGTAATGTACTAGAGCTATGATTTTTGAATAATAATATAACGACAGCTGAAAACACAAGGAACACAACGAAAGAAAATTGAAAACATAACGAACGTAAATAAAGACATCAGGAAACATAAGGAATGTAAATAAGGCCAAGTGAAAATATTCGAGAACAATAATGTCATAAATTAGCAGTCAACATTTATATAGCTATTTTTTTCTCATTATTTAATGTTAATTTTTTCCGCTTTCTGTAGTTTTTTTATCAGCAAGGAAACCTTTAAGTTATATTATTCTTCAAACGTGCAATATATTAAAAAATTACGTAACTCCTATTCATTAGATTGTTTCTTCAGCATATAAAATTTAAATTGAGAATCTTTTATTACTTTCTTATGCGACGGTAAACAGAAATGTATGTGATCTTCATAAAGCATAATAATAAGAAGAAGAAGAAAAAGAAGAAAAGCTTAACAAATGATACAGCGATAGTTATTCTACCGTTCTGACAACAGGTGATTTACTATATATATATTTCAAAATTTGAGTCCAAAACAGTTAAACTGCACGATAGGCAAAGGAAACAAACATCAGCATCTTTTTACATTCATGTCTAAAGTTGCGCCAACTTAGGTCAAAGACGGTGAACATTAATAAGAATATCCCGGATGAGATGATCGAAGGCCTTAAGAACACAAGCTTGTAAGTTGTTCACCGTCGAAGCGTAGGGATTGGTGGAACCGAATCAACCAATCAGGAACCATGTAACAGATCTCCATGATGAGAGTAGGAAGCGGAAGTGCCGAGAGGAACCGAGAGATGTCGCACTCCAGGAATAGGGAAAAAACGGATAAAAGAGAGCAATCCCGTATCCCCTTTTCTCCCCTAAAGTTCCCTAGGGCCTATCGAACGGATGGCCCGGGAGAAGGCAGCGAAGAGAAAAAAATTAAAATAAATCTTTATTTGTTGTATTTGGCGTCCTGTGCCGTCATTAATATTGTTTCGAAGATCGGAGGTCTCCTGTGATTTCCTCTCCGAAGTTAAAGTAGAACTCATTTGTGATGATAATAAGGGAATGGAAATTATTGGGGAAATTTGTCTTCAGTGACAGGGTTTTTCGTTTCCTGAACATTCCGTGAGTTTATATTTGAAAGATACGGGTTGCTGTCATAAATTAAAGTAATATAGTAATTCGATAATATCGATTATGATTTTTTATCCTTCTTCTCCAGAGGAAAGAGCCTTTTTTTATATTTTACTTTTAGAGAGACAGTCGAATTAACGTCGCGGGAAATGAGCTGAAATATCATAAAACGTATAAACTACGTATATGCTTCTATACATATGTTAACCTACATGTGTTTGTGTACAATATAATAGAAGATCAATGAAATTGTATTTTTAGTCTAAAAATTAGATAGGTGAAAAAAAGGTTTGTAAGCTGAATTTCGTGCATTGTTAAACTTCTGTTATTTAACGGAACAGAAATACTGAAAAATCTTCCAAAATGTTTCAATGGTTGGCTCATTGATGACGCAAAGCAAACTAAATCTTCCTGGTTTAAGAAAGATGCTATTTAAGTTATATATGTTACAAACCCACAGAACCGCTTTCAGCCAGCCCTTTACCCATGAACAAACAGATCTTGGGATGCGCAAGTTTGTTAACTGCTATATCCGATCTGCAGTTTTTGAGTTCTCAGTCCAATTTAAGCTCTGCTGGAGTATATTACAGATTTACTTGAAAAACGTCTTTTGTTTTCTGAAACTTCATTTAGAATTAATTGAAACCAAAATATATTAACTGTATTTTTCTGTAGTACGATGCTAAGCTAATATGAGCTTGTAGAGACATTAGATTATTTCGAAGCAAGAGACATGAAAAATGAGCAACGCCTTTGCTGGGAATCGAACCACGGATCTCTCGCTTACATGTCCAGTGTGCTGACCACTACACCCCGAAGGCATGAAAATAAGGCGGGAGAAGTACCTTATAAGTTTATATTTTATAAACAGCTCGTTTTCGCTAGAAATTCATTTGTTTGTGTTCTCTTGTAATACTGCTCTTGTAGTAAGGAAATTCATCTGAAGGTAGTGGGCTGAACTATTAGAGAAAGATGGACTTTGATATTAAATTGCCTATCTGAGTATTTAAAAGCATGAAATAAAACTATAAATGCCAGTAGGTAAAAACTTCGGGCGCCTTTTTTACAAGATTTATTGGAATCCTTATATTTCTGATTTGAAGTGTAAATTTACGCAAGCCGTTTCGTCAGCAATTTACGAAGAACTTCAGGTTAAGAAGATATTTCAGAGTTGCCTGTTGTCAGTATATTTTTGCCAGTAAAATATTATTAGACAGATGCGTTGCTAGTTTTTTGTGCTATTATATAAAAAAGAACATATATATGTGCATGTGTGTGTATAATGTTGAAGAAATAGGTAAGGAAATTTGCGACTTTGGAGGCGATTGCAAAATAGGCCAATGCACAACAGGAAAATGGTTCTATTGCTTTTTATGTGGTAATGCCAGTATCGAAAATAAAGTTATGTCAAGCCATAGTTTGACGTGTGATAAAGAGATATTGTGGAATGCAGTCCTGTGGTAGTTTATATTCAGGTTTAACTTTCACAATCGATACCACTTAAAACATTTTGGATTTAAAATACAAATGTTATCAAATAATGAACTGATGATGGTACGAACTCGAAAGCAAGTAAGTTGTTGGAAACTTGTTCCCGGTAGTAGAGCTTTAAGTGAAAAGATTTATACAGGTCAACTGTAGCGAATAAAATTTGTTTCTACCAAACAATCAGGAACCTCTTAACAAGAGCAGAACTCTCTTTTTAAGACAAGACTCTGGTAGCTTAACTGACAAGATCCTTTGACATAAGAAGAAAATTATTTGGCTAAATATATGCTAACTGTCAGAAATCGAGAAGTTACTATATCTCTGTATAATGTGGATCTTGCCCTCTAAGATTACGATTAATTTCATAGAGGTTTCTGTATAAGTGAATATGAACCAGTATGTGATTGCGACTCTGTTTCATAAATGGCAGAGGATTACATAGAGTGGTATATATTTCGCTACATTAATATATGTATACATACTGCATTAATAATGTGCATATGGCTATTAGAACTTTTACATTGTGAGTGGCAGTGAGTTCTGACTTTTGAACTTATTGACTGCAAATAGTTGGAAATGTTCTGAAAAGGGTATATTTATACAATTAATATGTCATAATCTGTATAGAGTAGAGAGGTCTTTTGACTGCTTAAAAGAATATAAATAATGTAATATTTTATTTAAATAAACGTGAGTTTATGTAAGTGAAACGCTGAGGGATTTTATCTTATGGCTTGATTACAAATTTTCACTTCATATAAACCATAAACATTTGCTTGGGAATTATGATTAACATTCACTAAAAATAACATTGTCATAGTCATGTTAATTCGCATCTAAGAGGAAATATTAGTCAAATCTCCTCATAGGTTACCAGGTTTTAAAATTCAGTTTTATATACGAATGCTAAATCTTGACAAATAAATTGTGAAATATTACAACAAAAAACAATTTTGTTAGACATATATTCAACCAAAAAACTTAATATGCTGCACTAAAATAACGTTTTCATGAAAGATGTTTCTTATTTTTGAAGAATGAAATGTAATAAATATTTTAATAATTTAATAAGATTATTTAATAATAATTTTTTAAGATATACTACAGAGAATTAAGCGTTCTCTTGCTTATATTTATAAATTTTTATATTTTATAAGTTATATCTTGTTTTTTATCCTTTACCATCATTAATCAAAAGCCAGCGTGACATTCCCACGTCTTAACTTCATACAAATGTTTAGCTTCATGTTACTTACAGTCAGCTGAATATATTTCTCTAATTAAAAGTTTCCTTTTAATACAGACCAAGCTGTCTAAATGCGGATTAAAAGTAAATTTGCCTTTAATGTTGGTATTCTGATGTAAAGTTGTAACTTTATCGTATATCAATAACATGCGTATTTCAATAAATTAATAATAACAGTACCAATATTGAATGCATATAAAATTTGTCGCATTTAAAATCCCTCATATGATGAGTTTAATACTCTAATGTTAGTACGTTTAATTAGAATTATGTCTTATGCTTTTATAAAAAGGCGTTCTTTATGGATGAACTTTATTTTAAAAAAAATTTAAAAGGTTTCAGATTTTTAACTACGTCCAAAGAGACTTTTTTTTAACATTTTGTGTGTCACCTTTATTTATTAAATATCATGTTCTTCGCACTTAAACCATAAAATCCAGTTCAAGAGCAATATCGTAAAATAATTTTAAATTAACCATATCTTTAGAATTTCCGGTATACAGTCTCACGCGTTGGAGATAAAAATGTTTTTTTCTGTACAACGTTGCCATTGCTCGCTTTTAAATCCTTGAGTTTGTTAATCAAAATTTCGTTAAAGATTTACAAAATATGAAATCGATAATAAAACAGATTCCAAATTCCAAATTTGGGCTTCCAGATGCCCATATTTGCAGTAGGATTACATCATTCAAAATTTGAGGACTCTAAATACCGTCGTTTTATCACAATGCGAGAAACATACATACATTTATGCAGATTCTTCATTATTTAATTTCTTCAAATATAATACAGGGCGATAATATTTGTTGGCAACATTTGAAAATTCAAACGGACATTCAGAGTGATTTGACGCAAAATCGCAAAACGGAAACAATAGTCCCTCAGGGACAAAGTCCTTTTGGACTGAAAAACAAAAGACATCGTCTAGCCACTTTTAATATTGACGAACATGTCTAAGATTCTTCTATGCTACTGAGATCGAATCATTTGGAGATGGCTTAAAGCAATCTATTTCCTTGTTTGAAGCAATCATGTAAGGTACTCGTAAGAGAATGCATCATTCCTGAATCATTCGGAGATGGCTTAGTGTCGTCTAAGATCTTTCTCCAAGCGCTCTTATTAAGTACTTGTAAAGGAACGCATCATTCGGAAGTTTAGGAGTAAATTCCAAGCACGAGAACTGACTCATTTGATCAAACGGCTTCTGCCAGATTACAAATTTTCTCGATATGACACATTTCCTGAGCTCTAATGTACCACTAACCAACAGCTATCGGTTCGTAACACACAACAGCAGACTCAAATTTATGAACCGCAGCACCATCTATCACGAGGCCGGCAACCCACCAACATCTCCAATCCGACCTCACACTTTATAGTGAAGGTGTCACCGCGCGAGCAAACCATTGATCATCTTGAGTCTCGCATCTCGCACAAAAGGGACGATCTCTCTGAGCAAGCGAGGGAGAGAGAGAACGAAAGAGAGTGAGAGAGTGAGCGTGGCGCATCGCCCCGGGCCTAACCGAGCCCGCCCTTCCGTTGTGTACCTTGGATGTTATGGGGGTAGGTTGGAAGTTGGAGGAGGAAGAGAAGGCATCTTTTTAAAAGCACCTCTGAGACACGCTATTAGGCTGGTGAACGTCCACCTTGGTCT